>CM060252.1:29114014-29328217 GCA_030684275.1 Acipenser oxyrinchus oxyrinchus
GCAGGTGAGAGTAATTTGGTTGCGCAACTGATCGCTCAGGTATGGACCCGGCTTAACATTTATATATTTCACACTTGTTGGTGAGAGTAGCATAGTTTGATGGCTCAATGCTCTTGCCAGGCTTCCTAATGGTCCTAGGTCTCAACCAGTTTCCCTCAACTGGTTTTAGCTTCTGCAGTCTATTAATAGGTTTGACAGCAATTTTTAATCTTGTGTCTTATGGTTGGTTTATTATGAGA
Source organism: Acipenser oxyrinchus oxyrinchus (assembly GCA_030684275.1). Classification (NCBI taxonomy): domain Eukaryota; kingdom Metazoa; phylum Chordata; class Actinopteri; order Acipenseriformes; family Acipenseridae; genus Acipenser; species Acipenser oxyrinchus. The sequence goes on from CM060252.1 coordinate 29,114,254, forward strand.
CTTTTGTTCTACATATTGTGTACAGGTTTGGGCAAAATACTGGGTAAATGTATTAAAATACCAAATACAAACCACTTTGGATAAACTGTATTTTAACTACAAAATACAATTGTATTTGGAAAATACCGTATCAAAATAAAAAATACCTTTAATAAAACAAAGTAAGATTTTCATAGGTCAACAAGACTAATTTATTTTGTCACTAAATGAACCGAAACAGCGAATAATGCATCTGTTTCAAAAACTGGGCTGAGACATGACAAATGAAATTCATAAGTTATATGTTTTCTGCGCTTTAACTTCCTAATTTAACTTGCGATTGTTTATTTATTTATTTATTTATTTATTTATTTATTTGTTTGTTTTTTAAACTGAGGCTCAGTAATAAACTACAATGTTTAAACATTTTCTTTTAGCATTTAACACATTGCAAATGTATAACAAATAACATGATTTATGTTAAAGGAACAAAGAATTATTTTGATCATTAAAAGCATTAGTACATTTTACTGTATAATATACTAACTAGTACAGCATTGTTTTCAATGCATGTGTACATGGATGGAATTTGTTTCATTAAAATCGGCATATTGATGCCCTTTTAAATTCTGGTCCTTAAAGCCCTTAAGTCCTTCATTTTTTTTTTCCATTGCCTGTATGAACCCTGAACTATTCATAATATTTTTTTCTGTTTTTCAAATCAATTATTAATTACATTTTATATCTTCCAATATATTTAACATTTCTATTGTCTTTCTCTCTTTTACGTTTATTGTTTATTGTGTTTATTACATTGTAAAACTTATTAAGTGTTTGTCATTAAAAAGGAAAAATTCAATCCAAGCTAGATTGTGATTTTAAATTGAAAGATGTATTTATTTATGTATTTTTTGCACTACAGCCTACACCTCAAAAGATTATTGTCAGTCTTGTCACTCTTGAGACAGCCACTCTGGCAATACAAGTCTGTACAGCAAAAAATGTATAGGCGTAATTTCTAAATGCATTGTTTTGTTTATAATAAACAGAAAAGTGACGTATTATAGCATGTTTTAAAGGGCATTTGTAACATAAACACAAGCTAAATGTGTGCTTTGCAAAATCATGTCTTACACATTTTTTTACTTCCTTTCTATATTACAAATCAATGTAATATAGAAGTGCATTATATGTATTATATGTTACCTACATGGTAACAGTATCCTGGGAGACAGTCAGCATGGTTTTAGGAAAGGGAGATCGTGTCTAACTAACCTGCTTGATTTTTTTGAAGATGCAACATCGACAATGGATAATTGCAAAGCATATAACATGGTTTATTTAGATTTCCAGAAAGCTTTTGACAAAGTCCCAAAGATGAATTGTCAAACTGAATGCAGTAGGGATTCAAGGAAATGCATGCACATGGATTAGGGACTGGTTAACATGTAGAAAACAGAAAGTACTGATTAGAGGAGAAACCTCAAAATGGAGCGAGGTAACCAAAGGAGCACCACAGGGATCAGTATTAGGTCCTCTGCTCTTCCTAATCTACATTAATGACTTAGATTCTGGTATAGTAAGCAAACTTGTTAAATTTGCAGACAACACAAAAATAGGAGGAGTGACAAACACCATTGCAGCAGCAAAGGTCATTCAAAATGATCTAGACAGTATTCACAACTGGGCAGACACATGGCAAATGACATTTAATATAGAAAAGTGTAAGTAAGGTACTGCACGCAGGCAATAAAAATGTCCATTATAAATACCATATGGGAGATACTGAAATTGAAGAAGGAATCTATGAAAAAGATCTAGAAGTTTATGTTGACTCAGAAATGTCTTCATCTAGACAATATGGGGAAGCTATAAAAAAGGCCATGAATTGTACCGATGCTACTACTCTTGTGAGTGTCAGCACAATCTGAGCAGCCCTGTGACGTTTGACCAGTCATACCCTCTCTGTCACTGTCAATCACTTGTCTGCTTGCAAGGGGTAGAGTAAAAACGTGCCTTTTTCTTAGTGGAGTTTCTACCCACACTAATAATCTTATTTATATAAGTATGCAATGCGTTTCAAATACTGTTCTAATATCAAGACCGAAGTTACGATTTAAGATGTCATAGACATCGCTCCTCACCCCATTTGTTAATAATGACATGTCTAATTTAACTTTTGATTTATCTGTATTTTTGTTGTTAAGATCAATTCCTAATTCTGCAGAAAAAGCGAATTGCTGCTTCCCCCACTGTTTGTCGCCTTCTCCGCGCTAACAACCTCACACATACTCTAGCATTGTCTCAGAGCAGAGAATAGGCGGAACTTACTTGATGCTGGTCAAAACCTCCAGTGCACATCACATAATCCAACCCCTATATCTCATAAAACCTCCAAGGATAGGAAAATAATTCAAAGAGGGATGTCTTCCTGACACAAGCACTAACCAATGTACTTTTTTGTTGATTGGTAAGTGGGTATGGCTTCGAAAGTCCCCCCACCTCTGCTCTTAATTGCTCAGCGTAAAAGCGATTCTGGCTTTAGGCTTTTGAGATCGAAGGACACCCACATGCTCTCAGAACGTCTGTGCTGTGTGGAGACTCGCTGCGGTGAGGACAAAAAACATTATTGGACATTCCAAATTGGGGGAAAATAAATAAAAATAATAAATAAATAGGGAGAATGCAACTGAAAATGACATGGCGTTATGGCTAAGTCACAAAACAAACTATTACTTCATAAAAACCACTTAATTTGTATTTATTTCTTTGTGCCACATGTAATTTAGGTGAACAGTACAATCAAATGAATGATATTTTGTCAGATTGATGTTACACTTTGAGAAATTATTATACTATTAATATAACAGATTTTATAGGGGACCTCATAGGGGATAAACCATTAGCTAGTCGTAAGCTGAGTTTTGTCTATAATGGTTATATTTGCTTTTACTGTATTTTCATTGTGCTAAAGTGTTTTAGAATGAAGAGGACTGCTATGGTTCAGTGGAAAGCTGAAGCTGGGGCTGAAAAAGGGAGATTCAGCAAAGTCAGTATGGATGCTGTTTGGAATTATAATGATGAAAAGTTTGATGAGGATGGAATGATAGAATGGCGCCAGGGGAAAAAAACTAAATACGGGGCCTTTGCATGCTGGCGCTGTTATTTTTGTTCACAGTAAGTTAAAACACCATAAGTAGAGCCCTGTGTTATTTTTTTATATTTTTTATAATTTTTGTTTTATTTTTCAAAATTTTTGTTTTATTTTTTCAAAATTTTTGTTTTATTTGGTTTTATTTTTCACAAATCTCATTTTATTAAAGATATGCATTAATAAACAACTCAAATAGATGTATATCAATAATAGTATCGTAACATCGAGCGCGTTGTGAGGGAAACAAGACTCAGGGAGACCAGATGGGATTCAAACTTGCTGCTTTTAATAACTGAACTTAAAATAAAATAACAGCGAATCCCTGTTTGGGCCGGGGTTCACGCCAAAATAATAAAATAAAATAATAACTCCCTCATTCACTGTTCGTTACTAGTTTTTATCTTCCCTCAGTCACGCTCACTGCTTCTTCTCTTCTCTCAGACACTCGCAGACACACTTCGGGTTCTTCTCACTGTTTCTCAGGGGAGATCCTCACTTTCAGCCTCATACTCTGTCCCTCACAGTCACAGCAACCACTCCAGTCTCAGTCTGATCGCGTTCTCCCACTTGCGGCTCGCCTCTCCCCTACTTATTGCGGGGGAGGGTTCCATCCACCATGCTCACACACACACACACACACATATACTAACGACATGCCCCGTACCCTTACAATACACATAACACTAAACGAGACATTACAAACAAGACAAACACACTGTCTAGGACGACACCATTGCCAAGGTCGTTACAGTATAGTATACATCATGTTTTAACTACATACATATTTTTTACTAAACATGATCCACTTTTTTAAAAAACATTTTCATATAAACAGACCTCACACAGAAAAATAATTCAGTTACCCTAATTTCTCATTAGCGGCAATAACGGTAACGTAGTCCCCACTCTTTTTAATTAACTGCCTATTTACAGTAAATATTGCCCATGCCCTCTATAAAAATATAATAGGATTACATAAAATATATATATTTACACTGACCTACTATTGTGGGGCTGTCATAATAATTGCACATACAGCAATTTACCGATTAAAAAAAAACGATAGGAATTGTATTTCAATCCCATTGCACTGAAGCAGGGTCCTGCACACCGAGGGATTAAAACCGTCATACTGAGGAAGCCATTTCTCTTTTTGCTTCTCAAGACAGTATGGTAAGACCTCCAGTCCCAGATTTTATTATAAACGTGGCAGAAACATAAAAGATACAGTACAGTGGTCTCCTCGATGTATAAGCCACCAATGCCTAGTGGAAATTGGCTAACAAACTAATTGAATGGTAACTATCCTTGAGGTAAATGTATTCATTGTTCCAACACATACAATACAAAATTTTTAACCATCCACGTTCAGGTCAGAAATATGTAATTCAGGATTGTATTAATTGTAATTCAACTCATGTTATATATATGCTTAAATGCCCTTGTGGATTAGCATATATAGGACAAACACAAATCAATTTAAAATTACGAATAGCGGAACATAAAGCCGCTATTCGCAATAATAATTTGGACTATGCTATAGCCAGACACTATAAAAAAACTGAACCATGGATCTGCTTCATAGCTATTGAAAAAGTTTCTAGTTAAACATCTACTATAAAGGGAATCAATGGAGCCTTACAGTCTGAATGAAACACTGGACCTTAGTCCTAATCTGTAATTATGGTCTTCTAATTGATTAATAATGTGGAGTATCAAATAAGTGCAATAATTGTGAATTAATATGCGGTATTTTAGTGTTTATAATGAGGTGTGTGTGTGTGTGTATATATATATATATATATATATATATATATATATATATATATATATATATATATATATATATGTATTGCTTGAGAGTTTCTTCTGTAATTGTACAATCATGTCCTTTACTTATTTAGATGAATTAATGGATAACTGATGATGTAATATGAACATAATTAAGTAATTAACTTGTTAATTGATTAATAGTTTGAACTGCCTTTTTATGTGCAGCTGCAGGTAGTTATTACAGAAACCTGATGAAGGCATAGACATGCTGAAACTCGTTGTTTGTTTGTTCTTTTTAAGAAATTTTTATAAATAAAATTAACTGAATTTTGAAGGTAACAGGTCATGTCCATCTTTTATTTTTTACTGCATTTCTGTGTGTAGTAGAGTAAATAGGCTTTAATTATTAAATATGTTCACTGCTGTATTTACTAAAGCATTTCAATAGCAACTCTTAAAATAGCTGATATTAAGTCACATGTAAAAATTGTCAGCACGAAGGCCAGTAAAGTATCATTTTAAATTTAAGGTAAGTCATTTTGTTTTTTACATTAAAACCAAGATAGTTATCACAGAAATTACCATACCACAGTATAAATACATTGCAGTATAGATGTGTCTAGAGCTGCTGTGTTTGACTTTAACCAGCAAATCTAACAATTATTTATTTTATAAATAGCTAATACAACCGCATTTACATATTGTTAAAAAAAAAAGTAGTTTTAAGTAAAAAATTAAGTGGGGCACTATAATCTACTCTTGCTTGGGGCACCAGAAGCTCTAAGGCCGGCCCTGCCTCCATCTCCACCACAATCTGGGAATTCACCTTTTATTTTTTTACAGGTAGAAATACATCCAGGTAGTGGGGTGTTCTGTGACAAACGTGTGGGCTTTAGCCAACAATTCACACACAGCAGCATAATTTGTGCACATCTTGTGAATCTATTCCCAATGGATATTTTGCTGAAAAGTAACTTGAGAGGGAGGAGCAAAGACAACACAGAGCACAGTCTTGCATTAGATGCAACAAAGATTGATGTCATCTAGAGTAAGATTTTGTAAATTAATCTTTTTTTTTAATATTAGCATACAAGTGCTCTTTCCTCTCTTTAATATGGGTTGCAATATTGTACTAGTGGCATTGATATCTATTGACAATATATTTTTACAATGTTACCTATTTTGTAATCGTCTTTTCAAAGGCATTTGTGGTTTTAATTGTAATATGTTTCCTTTTTAAGGAGCAACTTTGCAGAAGTGGCCGAATATCCTACAGGCTGTTATTGGCTCAGCAATCAATGGCAAGTTGACTGAACTGCACAAGAAACTACAGCATACATGGACTCAACAAAGTGAGGGAGATGTCAACACCGAATGAGAGTATGTGATTATGCCTTGATTTAATAGGAATACCAATGCTATTTTTTTTAAAGTTCTTACAGTTCTAATTACACTTTACAGTTACTATTCGTGTTTTGGAAATGGCATGTAAATAGGTGGTCAGGAGTTTGTGTATTCACGATGAAGTATTTGATAAATAATTAATCTATTTTTGCAACAACAAAACAAGTATGTGTTTACAAATATATGGGAAAATGTACACCATTGTTTAACTATTTTCTATAAGCTTTTCCAACATGATTCTAGAACATGTTTTTGCCAAGCTAGGCTGCTTGTTTTTCTTCTTGGAGATTAGAATATTAGATAATGTTTAACTTACTTTTTTGACAAGGTAAACCCTTACTGGAAGAGAAGCCCTTTAGGCTTTTATAACATACAGCATCATCTCGGTACGAGGCTTGGTGGTCCAGCGGTTAAAGAACGAGGCGTGTTACCAGGAGGTTGCTGGTTTGATCCCAGCCACTGACTCACTGTGTGTAACCCTGAGCAAGTCATTTAACCTGTGCTTTGTCCTGTGGATGAGATGTAAAACCGGGGTCCTATTCTAAGTGACTGCAGCAGTTGGGATGCATAGTTCACCCCCTATCCCCTTTGGATAAAAGCGTCTGTTAAATGATTTACGGCTCCATATTTACAGTTGTGGCCAAAAGTGTGCATATACTTTATTATGCAAATATTTTAATAATTGATGCAAATCTGATTCACACAAAACAACAATGATTTCCATTACACAGTGAGTGGCCACAGAAGTCTTGACAGTAGACCAAACTGAAAGCACCAGAGTTTGCCCAGTAATGCGCTGATGTCTTCGCTCTTCAACCCCTTGCACTGCTTATTGTCTCACTTCTCCCACTAATATACTGTTTTCTTGCTATGAATGGAACAACTGTGTATATGGCAAGTTTTCAAAAACGATGGGTGTGCAAACATTTCTTATACTGTAAAAAATCATTTTCTTTAGTATGCTTAATCCTTTTGATTATTTTTATTTTATTACAGTCAGATTGCTTTTTGGCCACATTATGTATAGTTATCCTTGAAGCTATAAACCTTTTTTGAAGCATTAATTAATGGGAACAAATTGTAATTACTTAAAAAGACAACTACAAATATTATTTGATTTTTTTTTAAATTAGAAGTTATACAACCTTGAAATAAAACAATTTCAAATACAATATTGACTTCTATCCCTTTTAATAGTCAGTACACTAAACATATATATATATATATATATATATATATATATATATATATATATATATATATATATATATATATAATTTCCATATGAGCAGTAGCACATGCATTTCAAGGCCTATACTGTGTTAAAATATATATATATATATATATATATATATATATATATATATATATATATATATATATATATATATATATCAGGATAATGCTATTAATATGTGTGACAACTGTATGGATTAAACCCATTGACAGCCAACAACAGCGCTGAATTTCTTCAGGCTATTATATAAATGTACACAGTGTTTAGTGTAGGTTCCTGTTTGTGGGGGTGGGAATTGTAACTAATCACTAGGTAACCTTTTTCCTCTTTCTTTTATTCAATTATAACATGACAATGTATTCTATTTGAGCATAGCACTAATGTTAATTTACTCATCAGGCTCAGAGTACACGATTTCTGTAGGAAATGATTTACAGCTGCTGTTTTATGTTAATGCAGAATGCTTTTGTGATTTGTGTCATTCAGTGTGTGTCCTCTGTGAGTCTCAGAAACACTGAGGCTCCAGTACCCTTTCTTTATATCACCCAAGGGTTAAACATCACTGGAGAAAATGCACGCTTGGTTATACAACTCTGCACCCATCTCTCTTTTTTCTTCAGCTGAGAGTCAAAGTGACCTGTGTTCCAGCAGGTGACAGTTTGGCTTTCTGCTGATTTATTAAAAATCTCTTTTTTTTACTGCTTCATTGCTTGTGCATACTCTCTGGAGTGCAATCACATGACCAGCATAATGACAATCTGTCTCTGTGCTAACATTTCTCTACTTTGGTTATTTGTTTGATAAAGTGTGGTTACCCTTAATCTGGGCTTAATGTCTTTACTTTGGGATAAATATACTTTATTAATTTCTTTTACATGCTTCTATTTTTATGGTCTTTTCTCCTTATTATTATACCGGGTTTATTTGCTGGTGCTGTCAGTATCTTTACCCTGTCATATGTTCCTTAGGTACAGTAAATATCACTCATGTTGTAATTAATATGCACACACTCTGCACTAATTAAAACACAGACCCCTCCAACCAGCTGAGCTTTCTACACTAATTCCACCATATCTTTGTAATGAACATTTTGTAATTTGAAACTACCATTGAATATCATACAATGAAACTGACAGATGTAGCATGTAACACGTGTGCCAAGTACAATGTCCATCTCATGTAGGTTTGTTTAAAGGATTCAAAAGGATTTTAACAGTACTACAGTTGTACAGAAAAGTTTCATTTTTTTAATTTTTATTTGAAGAGAAATGATAAAGGATATCATTAAATTATTGGCGTATAGAGAAAATCTTTTATCACAAAAAATAATATTAAAAAAATTCTACTTTAAACTGGGGCCAAGTTTTGAAGTATTGAATTTCAGTAGAACCTCTGTCTTGAAGGGTGATTTGGCGCTGATTATGTAATGCAATTGAGCTATTATGGCAAAAATAATGTAATAAAAAACTACCAGTTTTTGTACTTTTGAAATTCTAAGGGAGGCATGCATCCATAAATATCTTTAAGGATTTATTTATTTAATACAGAAAAAACATTGACATATGGATTGACAGTAAGTTGTCCAACATTCCCAGCAAAATGAATTTTACTTTTGAACACAATTATTAAACATGCATAGACCCAATAAGCTTTAATATTGTTGTGGTAGTTGTCATTGATAACTCCCTAAATACTTTCTATAGCTACAGTTTATTAAATTGAATTTTCAATAATGTAGCACTGGCGTGATCATCCTGAACTAACCTAAGCCACTGTGGCCTTTAAACATCCTTGAGGATCTCAAGACCCCCCTTCGACATGGCTTGGTTATAAATTCCTCATTTTAAAAATATATACAGTATATTTTCCAATATTTAGGTGTCATTTTAACAAGTAAACAACCTTTGCTTTCTTGCATTGTATAGTTAAGCCTGGTCTTACACAGCATGTAGGGGCTCAGGTTGGCACGGGGTGGGGGGCACAGTTGGTCTCTTTTGAGGGGCGCATGTACTCCTCATCTAGCAAACAGAAAACAAAAAGTCAGTGCTTTAATGGAAATACTCAAAAAAGGTTCCCCAGTTATAGTGCTCCCCTGTTGCCACTAGTCTATGCTGTTGCATACATTTTTTTTCAAAGTGTATTGTGTCATTTACTTACATGACACTCATCTTTCCTAATAAAGCCACAGTGACTACACAGCAAGATCCATGTTTGTTACACTTCCATAACTGCTTCAGCAGAGCCATTACCATTCCACACCATGCATTCCAGTGCACAAAACCAGCAAATAAATCTAAAGAAACTACCTGTTACTTGTTACAGCAGTGTTGTAACAACCTAACAGCTAGGTTGGAGGTTAATGCATAGCTAAGACAACTAGGTGTTTGTTCCTCTTTGCTTAAAGATATTTAACATTTGAAACAAATAAAGAAACAACCAATATTAACAATTAAGCATATGATACATGTCTTATTGGACACCCTATATGCAAATGGCCATTGTATTATTATTATTATTATTATTATTATTATTATTATTATTATTATTATTATTATCAGAAACTATTCAATTACTACCTTATTCTTTCTGTACATTACTTAGGGGTTAATGTATTTAGCCTATACGCCAGTGGCACAAACCACATCTACATTTCTGAAGAGAATTTTACATCATGGCAGGGAATAGGTTGCTCAGATGGGCCCCTTAGTGCTGAAAGAGCCAATACAGCTAGTTATTATTACATTTTAAATGGCCCTTTTATCTAAAAAAATAAAAAATAAGAGATGCCTGCATTTTTTTCTTTATTCGTGTAATGGGTGTCAATTATTTTTATACTGTATTCATTGCAGTGTTTATTATTTATAGACATAAAACAAATTTGTTTTTGGAATCAAAACTAATAAATGGATAATTAAATAAATCAATCAATTTAAATGTAAGTTTAAAAAAGTATCTGAACTGATTTGCATTAATTCATAGTGTAGCAAGATACATGTGGCCCAAAGACAGACTAATGAAGTTGTCTTTAATTTAATTATAGTTTATTAATGTCAGAAATGCTCGTCCATTAATCAACTTAAAACACAACTGTCTGGTGAAAGAAATCACTGCGCTTCCTTTGGTAATAAGATCACATACATTTTAAAAGGCTGCCATTATCGCCATGGGTTTCCAAGCTGAAGTTAAAACTCTAAAAATGATTTTCATTCCAAACTCATTAATATGCAAAAATATTCAAATTAGATTGTAATTAAGCATCTACTCAGTAGAAAACCTTTTCATGATAATTTATGATAAACTCGGTGGCTGCTTTGATTGAGATTGATTTTTGGTGCTATCTGTCATGAATACAAAACTGCACCTGAAAAAATATTTTTAAACACCTAACTTATTATTGCACAGATAATTATATAGTAATCATCTCTGGAGGCTATTAAAAAGAAAAACATTGAGGAACATTGTCTCTGAATTTAATAGACATAGCATACACTTGTATACATGACATTATATATGTTCTGATACCTTACCTTACATACCTTACCTTAATAAACTTCAAACTGAGCATTATGCACATTTGGTGCTACATTATACAACTGAGTAATAAATGAAGACCACTTATCAATATTTAATACTTTGGAGCCTGTTTTCTTACCCACCAAAAATATTGTTGCATATTATTAAACTGGTGTAACAATTTACTCCCTTAGTTGGTACTCACATTTACAGCTCTGAAAACCCACCTGAGCAGTTCAGTACATGATGCCTTGGGAACAATTAATGTATGCCTTCTGTACAAAACAGTTTGCAAAAGGACAAAACATATGTATTTGTAGGGTTTACAGAATATAGAATGAAAACACAAAATAAGCCAGTGGGATTTTGCATCTATCCTACTCTGGAACAGGGTCTTAATAACCCACCGGAGACTTCATCGCTTTTGAATTATCAGGGACTGCAAACGCACAGGATAGCTACTGTATGTACTCTAATGGTCCCTAATGTGGTGTTTATGATCTAATAGGTCTAAAATAAAGATACATTATCATGTGGCAATTGAAAGGGCAAATTTAATAAGAAAGAATGACAGACTTAATTTCCTCAGGCCAAGCTGTTTTGTATGCATGGGTGCAGTAAGAAAAACGAATGCTTGCTCCACTAGACCAGAGGTGATCTACATTTAACTTAAGATAGCGGAGAGGTTGAGTTTGTATAATGCGCCTTATTTTGAGGAGGAAAAAAAATGACGTAAGTTTTTGTGACCAACAGGGAATGTACTTCAAAAATGATTTTTTTCATAGTTAGAACTGGTGTGGGACTTTATTATTTTTTTCTAACACAAACTGGGAAAATGTTGACAATAAAAATATGATCTAAACCTAAAAATTAAAAAATCCACCGTTTTTAGCCGACCTAATAGACTAGCATGCTATGATAATATAATAAGTAGGTGGTAAGTTGTTACACAGGTTAGAAGATTTTGAGACCAAAATTAATAAAATATTAGTGCCGCAGATTGATGTGGGACGATCACCCAAAATGGCCGCATAGTGTAAGCTCCACTAAGCTGGACACCTTTTTCCACTCAAACCCTTAACAAAAAACACTTTAGTTGTGCCGAAATCCCTTAATTATCTACACTAGAGATAGGTTGCGATGCCAGTTGATCGTGAAGTGCACCCCCAAAGATTTACTTCTCGGATACAGAGAAACAAACTAACATCTGAAGTCTCAACTACTGAGCGTAACATGGTGGCTGTATCGGAGAAGGGACCTGCTCCAGACACGGCAACAGAGCTAAGTAATATTAAAAGCATTTTACAAGGAATAGCTGCAGATATTACAGGTGTAAAGACAGGCATAGACTCTCTGAAAATGTCAGTACAATTGGGAGTACGGGTCTCTGAAACTGAAACTCGAACATCTGACCTGGAGGATCAGTTTCAAGTGAAAGGGCCTTGCTAGTTCAGAAAATGGAGCAGATGCAGGAGAAAATTTCAGACCTCGAAAACGGGGCCTTGAAAAGAACATTAGGATCACGGGGGTTCCTGAAAACACTGAAGGACATGATATGAGGAGCTTTCTGAACTCACTTCTACACGAATGCCTGGGTCTTATACAGCGTTATTCCTTTGTAAAGGAACAAAGAAGGCAGCGTTTTCTATAACTGGAAAAAGAAATGAAAGAATTTTATAAAAAGTATGTAACCCACCCCGACCCCTCAACACTGAACAATTTGAGTAAACTTAAAATAGTACTAAACTCCATGATGCAGAAAAAAGCTGAATTTGTGTTATTCCGTACCAGACAAAAATATTATGAGCTGGGGGAAAGAGCAGGAAAACTCTTAGCACAAAGGGTTAAACAACAACACGCCAAGACCTTGATCTCTTCAGTTTGGAACAGTGAAAAGAAGCTGGTGCCACAAATAAAAGGACATTAATAACACCTTTAAGACATACTATGAAAATTTATACTCATCCCAATGCCCCAAAAATGACAACAAATGTAATCATTTCTTTTCGCTAATTAATCTGCCAGCTTTATCAGAGGAGAAAAGACACTCACTTGGGGGAGATGTTACTCTGCAGGAAATTCACTAGGCTATTAGAGATCTTATTGCAGGGAAGTCTCCTGGAGTTGACGGATTTCCTATGGATTTTCTGAGGAAATCGCACCTAAATTATTAATAGTCTTTTGCAATGGTGCGCAGATGGGCTGTCTTCCAACTAGTATGCAAGCAGCTATTATAACTCTAATCCATAAGAAAGGGTAAGACCCTCAGCAATGTGCCAGCTATAGACCTATATTGCTACTTAACGTTGACGCAAAACTGATAGCAAAGATTCTGGCAACAAGACTGGAGACCTTATTATCCAAGCTGATCCACCCGGATCAGGTTGGTTTTGTCAAAGACAGGACTTCATCAGATAATTTACGCAGATTATTACATCTCCTATGGCAGACTAGGAATAGCGCAGAACCTGCAGTTGCTTTCTCTCTCGATGCCGAAAAGGCTTTCGATAGGGTGGAGTGGTGGTATCTCTTTCGTACCTTAGAACTGTTTGGTTTAGGTTCATCATACATACGCTGGTTACAGTTGCTATATACAGGCCCCATGGCATCAGTTCTTACAAATGGACTAATGTCAATGCCAATATGTAAAATATGCTCTCTGAGTATTAGAGAACACTGGAAGCTTAAATGGTTTCCAACTGGCATGACATACTTGGGTATAAAGCTCACTCCAAGGTTGGAAAATATCTTGCAACCAAGCCTCCTCCCTCTTAGATGATTACTGTCCCCCAAATTAATTACATCACATATCTTCTCCCGCTCAGCTTCCCTCCGCGTCTTCTAGACAGATATAACAGAGTTGTTAGTAAGTTCCTATGGGCTGTAAAAAACCCTTCATTTAATAAAACAAAACACCCCACACGGACGGTGGCCTTGGACTCCCAAAAGTAGATTAGTATCACTCTGCCTTCTCGCTTTCTCAGCTATCTAAAACACATTTTGCAACTGAGCATGCACCTATGTGGGCTATTATAGAAAGAGAACATATAGATCCTTTCCCAGTTCAGGCCTTTATTACTCAAACAGGCAGACCAGTCCCATTTAAGAACCCGGTATTGGCTTTTGCCAGGGAAACCTGAAGAGTGACTCACCAAATTACTAAATCAAATCCCTGTCTAACAAAAAAAGACATCTTTATGGTATAACAAACTGCTACTTATTGATAAAAAGCCATTTGGCTGGGGGTCTTGGGCAGTTCCTGGCAATCAACAGGAGGGGCATCTAAATTTTACAGCCTTTTTAGACAGACTCAAGCTCCAACGTTAGAGGGTCTCAGGTTGGCATGGGAAAGGGACTTAGGTATTTTAGAGAGCAGCTGGCAGAAGGTGGTTGGGTCATGGTATATGTCCTCCAGAGAAATCCAGTCACGTTTAATAAATTACAAAATAATCCATAGGTGTTACTGGACTCCCAGTGGAATGGCTAAATTAAAACTGAAGACCACTGATTTGTGCTGGCGATGCAATAAACAGAGAGGCACACTGTTACACAAGCTATATTGCTATAGTGTGAAATGACACAGCCTCTATGGTCCAAAATAATAACTCTTTTGAGTAAAGTATTTGGGATGCTGCTAAATCAGAACCCAGCATTCTGTATTTTAGGGATTATGCCCGAGGAGATGGATCTAAACCATCAACAGACTATCTGGTGCCGACTTGCACTTACAACGGGTTGCAGAGAGGTACCTAGGCACTGGAAGTCAACATCACCCATTCAGTTTAGGGAGTGGGTAGACTTGAAATAGCATCATATGAACAAGTGGTCTACAGAATGAACAACAGAAATAATGTATTTTTGCAAATCTGGGGTCCCTATATGGATTTGTTAGAAGGAGAGCAATAGAATTAAAACAGATATCCTTTCATGCTCTCACCAATTTTCATCTGTGTAATCTGTATGGGTCTTTCCTGAAGTGTTTTTTATAATTATGCTTTATATAATCTTGCTATTTAATTTTGATGATACTACAAATATACTGTATATTAGTGCCACCATTGTTATATGCATTCCCTATATGTTACGTTTAATAATCCTAAAAAGTAATTCATTTACATTTTACTGTAGCTATTGTTCACAGAAAAAGTTACCATATTATTATTATTATTATTATTATTATTATTATTAATATTATTATTATTATTATTATTATTATTCTCATCCAACATGTTCTTTTCAGCAGAGGGTGTATTTGAATATTTGGCAAATATAAATGAACTCGCTATATTCACGTTACAAATAATAATACAACAAAATGTGTAGCTGTAATGTTGTGAATCACAGATATACTGTAGATAACAGGATTAATCATGGGCAACTTAGCATACATTAGGCTTATACTTGACATTGTCACGTCTGTCAAATGACGCTGTAGGGAGTTTCTTCTCCCGCTGATTCCCCCTTTTAGATCTCCAGTTCACGGGCTGTGGTGGAAGGAATGATGTGTTCTGTTCTTCCCCCACCCAACACAACCTACTGTGAACTGATGGTGCACAAACCACATGGAGGGTTGCCTAATCAAAAAGATGTCCCGACCAGGTGTTGAGAATGTTCCGCAGCTGTAACATGACAGCACTACCATCAATTTTACTTCAATATAGTTGGCATGGATTCCTTCTAGTATCAAACTCCAAGTCTGCAGTAAAATCATATAAAAGTGTAGTATTAAAAAATAGAAATTAAAAAAAATGTAAAGGAAGGTAAGTAAGCTAGGCTTAGCTGAGTGGGGGACGGAGGGGGGTGATGCTGGGATGCCAGAATCACTGTCGAGCCTACTTAAGGTGTCGTGGGCTAGTCAACGAAACACCAAGACTTGAAGACCCCAGAGAAGTACCCTACTCAGCTCAGTTCAGACGGTTGTCATGCTGATGCGCTAGGGAGGCCGCACTGTGGTTGATCCCTGGAGCCAGCATTGCAGCCGTTGTATGTGCTGATGCGTCAGGGAGGCAAAATAGGCTGATCCCTGGAGCCAGCATTACACTTCAGCCTGAGTCCAATATCAGCATGAAGTTTTACTCTCATGTATTGGAAATCATGAAGATCTGGGTACGTCCAGAGACTGCTGTGAATGGTGCAGCTGGAGACGAGGAATAGACCTTGTGAGCCTGGAGAGACAGCTGACAGGAGGAAATAGACCCCATTGTGGCTGGCAGGGGTTAGCCACCCTAGCGAGCAGGATCCAGCTCTGTGTTTTCAAATGGAACAGGATGCTGGAGACACCCGCCCAAGGCGTCTAAGAAATTAAAGAGAAAAATATCCCTAGAGTCTGCAAGAGCGGGGACGGAAGATGACTCAAAGTTTGTCAACATGGTTAGTGACTTAGGAAAGGAAAATGATATGTGAATGGTGAGAACTTTGCAAAGGACTAGCTCAAGATATGCAGTTAGCAAAGACATGGAACTCCAGGTTTGTGTCTGCGGCTGAAGCAAAGTGACAACGGTGAGGGGTTTGAAGATTCATCAAAGGAGAATGAAATGCTTGAGGGAGAAGGGACAAGGGACTTGCATTGATCAGTACTTTGTACAAAGTCAATCAAATTAAATCCAGTGACAGGAAGCAAACCACAGTTCGCAGGATATCAGCACTCCTGTCATAGATGAGAGGAGGACTTGCATAAACACAAGTAGTGATGAACCTAATGATCTTTTTGAACCCGGTTAGATGAACCACCGTAAGAGAGAAAAGAACCAGGCACAAGCCTGGAGTTAAATAGCTAAGAGCTTCTGAGAAAACAGCGTGGGACACAGCAAACACAGATCTCTGTTTTGCGTTGGAAAGGTTAGGTGGAACAGTCGAAAAGAAGAAGCTGGATAAATTTGGGGATACCATCTACACATATAGAAGCGAGAGGTTTGGAGTTGAAAAAAGAAAGGAGAAATTGTACAAACTATTCCTGTAAAGTCTAGACGGCAGCAGGAGATTGAGCGCTTAGTTAGAGAAAGGAGGCAGCTGAGGAAGCAATGGAGGAGAGCAGAACAAAGTCAGGAGGCACTCAATCTATTACAAAGGGTCATAAAAGATATACTTGTAACATTGCGACTATGGAAATGCTGCAAAAAGAAGGAGCGTGCTAGAACTAACTTTTATAAAGATCCATTCAAATTTACAAAAAAGTTATTCACCAGGGAGGAAAACGGCGCACTAAAAGTAACTACGTCTGAGCTGGAGAGATATCGCGAGGAAATGCACACAGATTAAAAAAGGCAGGAGCCTATGTCAATTCCTTCAGACATCCCACCTATCAATCCACCAGAATACCAAATGGAGGACTGCGCACCTAAGTGGAAAGAAGTACAGCAAGCTATGAAAAAGGCAAGGGCATCATCATCTCCTGGGCCTAATGGAGTTCCATACAGAGTGTACAAGAGTGCCCCGGTGTTTTACGAATCCTGTGGAAATTGATGAAAGTAGCATGGAAAAAACAAGTTGTACCAAGAGCATGGCACCGAGCAGGTGGGGTCTTTATACCTAAAGAAAAAGATTCTGCGAGTATCAGTCAGTTTCGCCCTATTTCCCTGTTAAACGTTGAAGGCAGGATTTTCTTCAGCATCGTTGCTTATCTATTGAAGAACTGCTTCATTGACACAATTCATTGAGGCAATACCAACAGTGTGTGAGAAGCCTGTGAAAAGTCTTGGGAGATGGTATGATGGGGACCTAAAGGACACAGTTTGTGTGGGAGAAGTGAGACAACAAGCAATGCAAAGGTTGAATAACATAGACAGCAATGCTTTACCGGGCAAACTTAAACTCTGGTGCTTTCAGTTTGGTCTACTGCCAAGGCTTCTGTGGCCACTCAGTGTATATGAGGTTTCCGTGACAGCAGTAGAGACGCTGGAAGCGCTAATCAGTTCAAACGTCAGGAAATGGTTAGGAGTTCCATGCTGCCTCAGCAGAGTGGGACTGTATGGTAAAGGGATACTGCAGCTGCCAGTCTCAGCTCTAACAGAGGAGTTTAACTGCACCAAGGTTCAATTGGAAATGACATTGGTAGAGTCACATGACAAATGTGTAAGGGAGGCAGCACCTGTGTTGAAAACTAGAAGAAAGCAGGCAACAAAGGAAGCTGTGAAAGAGGCAAAGGCTGCCCTTCGTATCAGTGATATCATGGGGCAAGTACAGCATGGAAGAGGGGGTCTTGGTCTCAGTTCAGCTCCTCCTACATGGCACAAACAGCCCCATCTCAATGGAGGAAGCTAGTGGTCAACGAGGTGCAAAAGCAGGAGGAGAGGATGAGGTGCATAAAGGCAGTTTCCCAGGCCAAGCAGGGAGAATGGATGAGATGGGAGAGTGTGGAACAAGCTGGCGAGATCTATAGACAGTGGAACAGAGCAGGATCAGTTTCCTCATCAGGTCAACATATGATGTTCTCCCATCACCACAGAACCTTAATCTATGGGTAGGAGTGGATCCGTGGCATTCTTTGTGTTCCTCGCCAGCTACATTGACGCATTTTGACAGGGTATAAGGTGGGTCTTAGCCAAGGACGGTTTGGCGTCATGACCAGGTGCTGCGATGTTTGACCAACAGGTTGCCACCAATGCCAGCAATATATGATGCACGAAGAACAACATTCCTTCGTCCAGAGGAGCAACCTCCAAGAAAAGGTATTAAAACCAAAACTCATTGTAAGGTTGCCCGAGTGATCTTGTGGTATAGTGCAGAAAGGCACTTAGGCAGATAGACAGACAGACATGGTAAGTTTGGTTGCAACCCTTTTTTTCAAGAATTTTTTTTTTTCAAAGTGGCCATATCCAGCAAACAGACAACTCAAACAAACAAACAAAACAAAAAACAACAAAAACATATAACTAAGACAAAAAAAACTTCCTTTTTGCAGGATGAAATTGATATTAATACCTCTAGCATTATAAGCTGTACCTGGCACCACCTATCCCTCCTCCTCTGTTCCCAGACTGAACCCCTTTATAGAGCCACCCATTAGGAAAACCCCTCCCCTGGGACTCAACCAACATTACAAAAACCCATTAGTGGTTTATCATACAAAATATACTTTATTTTTCATATCAATAAATAGTATAAACATTAAACATTCAGGTCATATGAAAATTATTGCATCAAACCATAACTAGAATTAAAATTTTAATGTATTTAATTTATACCTCCCCTACCACTGTTGGATGCATCCAAGTGTCCCGCTATTTCAAACAATACAGTAGGTAAAAATTCATCAGTGCTATCATTTCATCATTTGGGGTAAACCCAAGGTTATATTAGTCTCCGCCCACAAAATGGTGCTGACCTAGGAGTTTATGTTGACTCAGAAATGTCTTCCTCTAGACAATGTGGGGAAGCTATAAAAAAAGCCAACAAGATGCTCAGATATATTGTGAGGAGTGTTGAATTTAAATCAAGGGAAGTAATGTTAAAACTTTACAATGCATTAGTAAGACCTCACCTAGAATATTGTGTTCAGTTCTGGTCACCTCGTTACAAAAAGGATATTGCTGCTCTAGAAAGAGTGCAAAGAAGAGCAGCCAGAATTATCCCGGGTTTAAAAGGCATGTCGTATGCAGACAGGCTAAAAGAATTGAATTTATTCAGTCTTG
This sequence comes from Acipenser oxyrinchus oxyrinchus, assembly GCA_030684275.1. NCBI lineage: Eukaryota > Metazoa > Chordata > Actinopteri > Acipenseriformes > Acipenseridae > Acipenser > Acipenser oxyrinchus. The sequence continues at coordinate 29,133,944 of CM060252.1, forward strand.
AACAAAGAAGACTACGCAGCGATCTGATTCAAACATTCAAAATCCTAAAAGGTATAGACAATGTCGACCCAGGGGACTTCTTTGACCTGAAAAAAGAAACAAGGACCAGGGGTCACAAATGGAGATTAGATAAAGGGGCATTCAGAACAGAAAATAGGAGGCATTTTTTTACACAGAGAATTGTGAGAGTCTGGAATAAACTCCCCAGTAATGTTGTTGAAGCTGACACCCTGGGATCCTTCAAGAAGCTGCTTGATGAGATTCTGGGATCAATAAGCTACTAACAACCAAACGAGCAAGATGGGCTGAATGGCCTCCTCTCGTTTATAAACTTTCTTATGTTCTTATGTTCTTATAAAACTGATTTAATGGTGATTGAGAATTGCATCCTTAACTTTAAACACTCTAAAGAAAACTAAAGGAACATTTTACACCAGCCAAAACATATTTTGTCTTATGCAATGCCTTGAAACATCTACTGTGCTGTACATTAGGCCTTTGAAAGAGGCATTAAAGTTGTTCCCTAAAAAACTGAAAAATTGGTTCCCCTGACTGCAATTGCAATCAAGAAATTAAGGACCACTGTTTCATGTAGCTTATCAGCAACTTAACTGTCTCTGTACGGTTGGATGTGGTTAGTGACTGACAGGAAAAATAAATGGCTGACAAGGTTTTCAACATATGAAAGGCATCAGACAGAACACACAGTGACTCAAACACTAAATTCAAGTAGCGAGCATGTTATATTGAAAATAATACTGCACAGGGAGTTAAACACAATTAACTTTCACCAACTTCTGGTGTGGCTATTCAGTAAGTCTTACTAAAGTGACCACCCCATGTATATACCTAGCTACTTTTGAAACCATTAACTGCCAACCTCCAACTTTGTCAACAATGAATAACAACAGACCAGGTTGATGGAGCAATTTTAAAACCATAGGTTTACTGACAAACTCAAAGCAGGCACAAGGTTCAACAGCAATAAAAAAATTGGAATGTAGCTCTATATAATGTTTGGAACATTTGTACTAAAATGTCTGAAGCTGTCACATAGGGATGGCTGAAGACGATCTGGTAAAAAGCAAAACTGCACATTTTTTTTAAATGTCAAATTAAAGACACATTTATACTGGCTTCCCTCATTGTGAACTAATTAGCTCTCCTGGAGGGGCGGGTAATTGTACCTGACTACAGTAGCTGTCCTAGAGCTCCCCTGGAAAGCGCCAGTAAGCTTCCAGTGTTAGCAGCCATCAAGGATTTCACAGGTCAGGCATTGGATCGATACAGCTAAAAGCAGCAGGGACTGGTAATGTCGACAGCAGGTTTCAGAAAATGCTGTAAGTGCCAGTTTGTTTCCCTTCATGCAGCTGCTCAAGACAGCTTAATTAACCCTCGGAAAATACAATTTATCCAGAGGCTCCATGGGTTTAAACTCTGCCTTATTGGTGGACTGATGGCAGAGATAGCTGGCAGCTTTGGATTCCCATTTCCCCCTTTAATGCTATTACAGCTAGGAAACAAAGAATACATGTTTTTCGAAGAGGTGTTCTTTATGTCCTAAAGAGCATGCTACAGGAGTCTTGAGGAGAGATCATTTTGTTAGAACTCATATGTGATTTCAGTTAGATTTGGGCCCAGCAGGGGCATTGATCAGTCATGTCCTGGGCAGCATGTATGTGAGAGAAAGCCATATCCCACTGGTCTAAATGCTTGCTTACACTCTGGTTATTTGTCTATTTTTACTGTCCTATAATACTGCACTGCTGAGAAAAGTGCAATAAAGGTCAAACTGTACCACACACACCTACGTTTAGTGAGCAACAATGTTTAGCTAGATACTGCTAAAATTAGCTCTTCTGTAATGAGAACACCTTTCTCAAACATTGAAATGGGGAAAAGGTGGTAGACTTTTTATTAATTATTAGACTTCTTGGAAATAGACCGCAGAGCCATCGTCATATTTTTTAAACTCCGAAACATGTTAAGTGACCCTGGTGCTGCTACTGGTTGCTAGGGCAACTGCCTCTTCCCAGCTTCTGATAATATTCAAAAGGCTGGCCTTTTGTTGTATGTAACTGTCACCGGTTCAACTTTGGTCCAGCTTAATGTCTCTGCGTTGTGTTGTATTTTATTTCTAGTTGGCTCTCTCTGCTACTCTGTCCCCCTTTCCTTATCTCACACACTGACGACAATGATACTTGGGTACGGCAGGCAATTTATTCAACGGCATAATATCACAGCAAAATATGTTAAAATAAAAACATATTTCAATTTCAGGCAGCTTCATTTGTTTCCTTAATTCCCTCTTTCCATTTGAGAAGCGACTGGGCACATTTGTATAGACAGTGTATAGAAATATATGTATTTGCAGAAAATAAAATAAAATCCTGCTTATATTATTGCTGTACCATCGTTATAATAAATCCTGCCAAAGGGCCAAAATAAACAGTTCAAACACAACACAGACAGTTTCAAATAAATGATACCTGTAGGCTAGGCATTGGCCTTCACTAACAATTTCACAAACACAGTTCACAAATTAACCTTAAACTCCTCCACCAAACAAAGGATTCAGCTTCCTTTATATACCATGTGGCTGGGACTTGATTGATGAAGACCCCTCCACATTCCCCATGTGCATTTGTCAGGGATGGAATGAACCCCCTCTCTGCCAAACTTAAATACAAAATACCCCGTACACTATTTACACTTGCAGGGCTTCCGCCCTGTCACACCGCGCTGCTAAATGAAAAGAAATGAAAAGAAAAATAATGAAATCACATCCCATTATTATTAAATGTTAAATACACAATTTAAAATATGAGTCAATTGTTTGTGTTATTCCTAAACAAAATGAATGACTGTTTTTTATTTGTACATGAAATGAAAAATAATGAAATCACATCTTATGTTGACAACTTTTTTTGCAACAGCAGCCTGAGAAACCAGCTCAGCTCCAGCTCCAGCTCCTACAAGAGTCCAATGTGGTTTACGCAATTTACGCAAGTCACAGCGTAATCGCGTACTCACTACACTGTGCTACGCGAACCTGTGTTGCTCTGAAAATACTGTATCCTAATTAAACAAAGTTGTATCCCATTTAAGCAGAAATCCCGATTATCAGTATCCCGATTAGGGGGCACCGACTGTATTTCGGTGTGCACTTTAAATACTGTATATAGTAGACACTCTTTCAGCATATCTACAAAGACAAATACAATAATACCATTTTTAAATAAATGATTTACCAAGAAGACATAGGGCCAGATCACAAAGCTGTTTACTACATACCATCATTAGAACAGCATTGAGACTTACAATAGTAAAGTAATTGTAGTTTCTTATACGTTTAGAATTAAAGTATTCTTTGAAACTGAACTGTTTGCCAAAACACATCCTTTCATCAAACAACATTTACTGGAGTATTTATATAGTTAATGACATTGTGTATTAGCTGGTATAATAATTTGTATTATGTCCAAAAATGATGATTGAGGAGTCACAAACTGCAAAGCACTGGTAAGTGTACCATTTGTTTCACAGTGCTTTGCTGATTTACAACTCTTGACAACACATTACATTGAAAAAGAATAGCATAACAATTATAGAAAGTTAATTTCAACAGCTCTTGAAATAAAACTGGTTATTTAAATAAGTGTTTTTAAATGCTTTTGTCATTTATTTGTCTACTGTATATGTGAGTGCAGGCATGGGGTGACTGAACATGTGCTTCTGGGCTTGTGAAATGTTTTCTACTTAATTTTTCAAAGTTACTTGCCAATGGGTGTGCCTTGTGTGTGAGATGAGAATACTGCTATACAGTAATCCATCCTGTTAGAGCACAATAGTTCACAGTATAGGGAATGTGTGCATTTACTCTATTAAATATTTAGTACAGGCCTTTGAAGCAACAATATATACAATGCCTTCATGCAAGTTTTTAGACTGAACAGTTCATAGTCAAAGCCCTGTGTGTAGCATTATGTAAAAATGTATGAAATAACAGTATGAAAATAAACCATGCAATTGTTTTTGAAAACACATTTTTTGAGAAAGAATTACATTAACACAAGTCTATACTTTACACTCCACAGGGATTGGACTAGACAAAAGGGGTCTATTGTAATGATGTAAATAAACAGCAGCAGATCTAAATAACACCACTCTGTAGCTCCATATTAATTCCATTGATGTTTACCCTTTGAAGATTATTTACAGACCTCCTCATTAACTTCACTACAAAATATAAAAGTGAAAAGAAATCTGCAATGCAGAAGGCTTACAAGTTGTAGACTGGTATATGTAGATTGGTCAATCTTTTGAGTTTAAGTGACTAAAGAGGATAGACTTGGTCATAGATAAGCCATGCTGTATACCATTGATCACAATGAGCAAGGCCAGAACTTGCTCACAGATACAGTATGTTCCCTTTCACCTCCCACCTCCTCCAAAATCATTTTAAAAAAGGGGTACCCATATTCCTCCACCCTGTCCCTCATTTGCCTTACAATCATTGCCATGAAGTTTATGCACTGCCACCTGCCATTTTCACAATAACCTTCACCTCAGTCCATCACAATATCGTAACTTGTGTATGTTTGAATAAGCCAGATGTGTTCCTGTATAGCAATGTGATTATATTGTAGTCTATAGTGATGCACATGAAACTAGAGGCAGATGAAGACAGAAAGCTAATAACTATCTTGCCCATTTACGGCCGCAGATAAAGTGTTTCACGCTGGTTAGAATAAATGTAATTAATCAAAAGATGCTCAAATACTTTACAGCATTTAAACTGGATGATAGCTTTAACCCTTTGCACTGTGACAATTCTACCCTTTTGAGGTCCAACTGATATGGCTTGACTTTAGGGCTTGTATCAGTGCCAATATCCACCTAAAGTATACATTATTACAGTCAGCACTCACATATCCAACCCTATAAAATTTTGACTTCAGTGACGGTTAAACGCATGTTACACATATCTGATTATTTCATTTTGGCCCGTTCCACCCTTGTCCGTTTTTCAGTGATCACAAAAAAGATGCAATGTCAAAAATACATAGCTGAAAGGACTGTGTTTTAAAATAAGTAGGCTTCCATTAAGATGCACTGTATTGGTTTTGTTTGTACAGTACTATATCTTCAACAGAAGAAGTATTTTACAATATGATTCTGAAAATATCACTTGCCAAAAGAGACGACACGTGGACAGTAGCTTTTAAATCCGGTAGGTATTGTAGCAGTATGTAAAATGACCCATTAACAACCCAACAGCAAAATGAAATCAAAATGTTACCCATGCACAAAACTGTGTACAACGTAAAAGGCAATGCAATTAAGCAAAAGAGTAAAAAAAAGAGAAAAAAAAGTTTACAGAATTAAAACAGTATCCAAATTCGGTATTCAAATTGCAGAATATAATGTTTGATAAGGCCCTAATGTCACAGTTGCAAATGAAAAATCTGATACAGTGGTTGGGTGTCTAAGGTAGTTAGAAGGCAGATAAGGAGATTCACGACTTAAGGACTGCAGGTTGTCAAGTAATAACAAAATAAAAAGGTTAAACAAAAACAAATCATGAACACAAAAATTAAACAGAAAAATCTCGCCCAAGTCTGGCACTATCATGGTGAACTTTAAATAAAAAATACAGGAGTGTTTCTCTCTCTCTCGCTCTCTCTCAACAGAACCTCCCTGTTTTCAGCTCCCTGGTGCTATCCCTAATGGAGCACTGTGTTCTCTTTTTATATGATGTGGCTGCTCTCAATTATCACCAATTATTCTATTTCGGAGCAACCACAAGCGCTGTGTAACGGCACAATAAAAACAGACTGATTTGGCACTAACCCATCACACGGAGTCGGAAATTGCGTGTGACGAGTAAGTGCATTTATTTGTTACATATATATAATGGGAATTGATTTGTTTCTTAATACAAGGACGGTAAAACGTGACTGACGTGTATCAGAGTGTCGTATATCCAAGTGCTGACTGTATACCTTTCTAAAACACAAAGGGTCTGAAGATTATTAAGAAAACAATGTTTTCAGTTCATGACATATAACTTATGATTACTTAGTTTGAATGAAAAAAAAAAGTACTGTATTGTTTCGGGTCAGTAAGCATTCTTGATTATGTAGAGATATTTAGTATGCTCGTTTTCAAGCTATACAGTAGTATAAGGTAGTCAAAACCGTGATAACCTTTTAGCAGTCTTCCCTTGAATACTGTACTTTATTATCTATACGAGACAATGCCAATCCTTTATAGTAATGGTGTACAAGCAACTTAAAAAGCTTAAGTTTGATGGTCTAATTCAAGTTCCTAGTGGTCTGCTGAAATCACAGTTGGCATTACCATAATGGTAAATAACAAAGCACCTTGTATATTGTATATTAAAGGATGTGTATGCATATATATATATATATATATATATATATATATATATATATATATATATATATATATATATATATACAGTACTGTGCAAAAGTTTTAGGCAGGTGTGAAAAATGCTGTAAAGTAAGAATGCTTTCAAAATAGACATGTTAATAGATTATATTTATCAATTAACTAAATGCAAAGTGAGTGAACAGAAGAAAAATCTACATCAAATCCATATTTGGTGTGACCACCCTTTGCCTTCAAAACAGCATCAAGCATCAATTCTTCTAGGTACACTTGCACACAGTTTTTGAAGGATCTCGGCAGGTAGGTTGGCCCAAACATCTTGGAGAACTAACCACAGTTCTTCTGTGGATTTAGGCAGCCTCAGTTGCTTCTCTCTCTTCATGTAATCCCAGACAGACTCGATGATGTTGAGATCAGGGCTCTGTGGGGGCCATACCATCACTTCCAGGACTCATTGTTCTTCTTTACGCTGAAGATAGTTCTTAATGACTTTCGCTGTATGTTTGGGGTCGTTGTCATGCTGCAGAATAAATTTGGGGCCAATCAGATGCCTCCCTGATGGTATTGCATGATGGATAAGTATCTGCCTGTACTTCTCAGCATTGAGGAGACCATTAATTCTGACCAAATCCCCAACTCCATTTGCAGAAATACAGACCCAAACTTGCAAGGAACCTCCACCATGCTTCACTGTTGCCTGCAGACACTCATTTGTGTACCGCTCTCAGCCCTTCGGCGAACAAACTGCCTTCTGCTACAGCCAAATATTTCAAATTTTGACTCATCAGTCCAGAGCACCTGCTGCCATTTTTCTGCACCCCAGTTCCTGTGTTTCGTGCATAGTTGAGTCGCTGGCCTTGTTTCCACGTCGGAGGTATGGCTTTTGGCCGCAAGTCTTCCATGAAGGCCACTTCTGACCAGACTTCTCCGGACAGTAGATGGGTGTACCAGGGTCCCACTGTTTACTGCCAGTTCTGAGCTGATGGCACTGCTGGACATCTTCCGATTGTGAAGGGAAGTAAGCATGATGTGTCTTTCATCTGCTGCAGTAAGTTTCCTTGGCCGACCACTGCGTCTCACGGTCCTCAACGTTGCCCGTTTCTTTGTGCTTCTTCAAAAGAGCTTGGACAGCACATCTGGAAACCCCTGTCTGCCTTGAAATTTCTGCCTGGGAGAGACCTTGCTGATGCAGTATAACTACCTTGTGTCTTGTTGCTGTGCTCAGTCTTGCCATGGTGTATGACTTTTGACAGTAAACTGTCTTCAGCAACCTCACCTTGTTAGCTGAGTTTGGCTGTTCCTCATCCAGTTTTATTCCTCCTACACAGCTGTTTCTGTTTCAGTTAATGATTGTGTTTCAACCTACATATTGAATTGATGATCATTAGCACCTGTTTGGTATAATTGTTTAATCATACACCTGACTATATGCCTACAAAATCCCTGACTTTGTGCAAGTGTACCTAGAAGAATTGATGCTGTTTTGAAGGCAAACGGTGGTCACACCAAATATGGATTTGATTTAGATTTTTCTTCTGTTCACTCACTTTGCATTTAGTTAATTGATAAATATAATCTATTAACATGTCTATTTTTGAAAGCATTCTTACTTTACAGCATTTTTTCACACCTGCCTAAAACTTTTGCACAGTACTGTATATATATATATATATATATATATATATATATATAGAGAGAGAGAGAGAGAGAGAGAGAGAGAGAGAGAGATTTCTTACATTCCTTAAAAAAGCAATGTAATGTTTTGGCGTTGACTTAATGCTTTGAGGTCTGGCCTGGAGGGAAGAGTTAACACTAATAACTAGTTATGTGCAGCGGAGCCATTACTCTTACTCATATTCATACACATCCTCAGAGCTGTTATACTCAGCTGTCATTAAAGAATGTAATTACAAATACTCGTTTATACTAGTTACCTGGCATGCTCCACAAATGAAATGTCAATTGTAGTTCTACTCTATGAACCTAACCCAGGTTTAGAAATACTGATGTAGCCTGTAAACATATTCCCAAGAGCTCACTGGGAACTAGATTATACTTGGGGATTAAGCTGGGGGGCAAGTAAAATGACCAAGGCGAATGCTATTTCATGTGCTTGTACAGTATGTGTGGTTCAACAGGTATGTGTATAGAATAGATTCAAATTTTTGGGAAACAAAAAAAAAAAAAGTACAATAGAAGCATTGTTCATGACCAAAAGATACACATGACTTGGACTGACATTATTGAATTTAAAACATAGTCTACAGTGTAACAAAGATTCAGTACTTTGATGGGAACTACACTGAACCATATGTTTAGTAATCATTTGTTAGCTTGCCCAGAACCCATCAGCTGCAAATGCAGTGCTAACACATGACTCCATTTTAATAATAATATGCCACTTCAAATGCATTCACTTTTAACCCAATCACCTTTATGATCCGTAATTCATAAATTGAGTGACTGGATAATAACTAATAACAGGTAGCCTTTACAGATGGGCTGGATCAATGGTTCTTCCTGAGAAGAATAGTTTTTTTCTTCCGTGAGAAAACCAACCAATATAATTGTGAAGAGCAGAAGAAAAGTCACCTCAAAAGAAATCAACTGAAGCCTGCTTTAAGACCTTGAACACAAAAACCTTTCTTTTTTAAATTATTTTTTCATTTAATATTTTCATTAAGGAACTACCATAGCTTATCTTACTGGACACAGCTAATGTATTTAACCACATCAATAGTCTGTTGGTTTTTCTAATTATCTATTCTTAAAACCCTTATTCTCCCTCCATTTTTGAGAAAAAAAAACAAAAAACTTTTGCATAATAGCACAAAAGAAGGTTTTGCATCAAGATTTCTACAGCTGAGATTTTATCCCTAATGGATTTCAGCAAATGTCCTCCTGTGCCAAGTTATTTTTCCAGAAAGGCTCGATTAGATGAACCACTCAAGTAGGTCACCATAGTAATATAATGAAAGTGTCACAGCCTTGCACATTTATATAAGACAATTGGTTTATTTTATCTGATATAAAATAGGAAAAGTAGTGAGCTGAACCAACCTTAACCTGCAGTCCCTCTATTACATTTTTTAAAGACAGATTATTTTTGCTTTGTTTAGTTTTTAGTCTGTTCAATGCAACTTTGATAAAATGTACAATTTTCTATTGAAAACAAAAAAGATATTACATGGATTTCAGATCCTTCAAACACATTATATGGGTCTATTCAAAAAATAATCTCTGTTGTATATATGTCAACTACAGTACTGCTGCATCCTATGTGGCAGAACACACCGAATAACCCCACTTACAAAAGGTAAACTGTAGATTTTTATTTTATTTTATGATGTCTATAACTTGGTCAAGAGAATAATAAAATACAGCTATTTACCAAATTTGAAACCAATGTCTCTATCACATAGGAGCCAATAAATAAATAAAAAACAGGCAATGCTGAACAGCTGAATGGCCAAAAGTGTTTATAAAACCCAGCACATATGTGCTTGGAAACCACATTTTCACAATATTTCACTAATAATCTTCAAAAACAGCACGAGTACTTTACACATAGCTAATTTACATATCAACCCCCACCTTTCCCATTCATTTGCATGACGTCGGTTTACTAGAGTAAAATAAACTGAGCGAATGGAAACCCAAAAAAGCATTTTACACAAGACATTAAGCTAACCACAGTGCTTCGGCAGAAACCTTTCGATCAGAAACCTGCAAAGCAAGGGCTCCCAAGTGTCGCATCCGGTAAAGGCACTCCATCCGGAGTGCAGGATGCACCCTATAGCTTGAACAAAGAAGACGCCGCGATCTGATTCAAGCATTCAAAATTCTAAAACGTATTGGCAATGTTGACGCAGGGGACTTTTTTGACCTGAAAAAGAAACAAGGACCAGGGGTCACAAATGGAGATTAGATAAAGGAGCATTCAGAAGTATTAGGCAGGGAAACTGTAGTCAACCCCATGTCAGACTGAATAAATGTAGACAGTTTCCCAGGTGACATGTTTGTTAAAAGGTTTTTTGTCTCATATGGCAGGCAATACTGGAATTATGCGAGGATCTTAGACCCAAATCTACTACCAGGCGAATCTACTTGCCTGTTAGGGCAGTTTTATCAGCAAGTTTAAATAGCGGTTACAGTGCTGCACATTCTGTAGTTGTACGGGTTTTTTTAAACATTGTATATTATTTCCTATTACAATTATTATAATTGTTAAGAGTCATACACAAAAGTACTACAAATTCATAAATAAGAATATCCTATAGGAAGTGGTTCCAACCTGTGGTCTGTGAATAAACTCCAGGTGGTCCGCAAACAACTCCCAAAATTCGGTTACGCAGTACTTGCAAAAACCCATTTCTACACAATCACACATTGTGCAACTACATTACTAAGCAACACAACAAACAACTTTAACCACGTGATATGTAATTATAAGATATGTTTGAAGTCTGCATTTTTATCCTTTTTTCTTTTATTATAGGTGTGTTTATAAATTAATATATATTGCAGCTCCGCCTTCAAAGCCACCATTAACTGAAACAGCTTTCTAATGTGAAACAAATAGTAACTAAATAACTATTACACATTATGAAGACACAGTTGTCTTGTCAAAATTAGACTTTTACTTTAAAAAAAAATCTGCATCTAGCATTCACGTAAATGTGTGCTCATACTACTGCTTGGGTTCCACTGTTTGAGTACTTTTCATTTTCAGCAATATAAAATATGTGCTACTGTGTTGCCAGGGATATAGGAATATACCTATTATTTCTAAACATTTTTGGAGAGGTTTAGCTGCATACAGTAATAAGTTAATGGAAACAAAAAGAGGCTATATTTGTAGCTTGACTTGTGAACTGTATCGTAGTGTGAATGATCGATTTCAGCTCCATGTTATTATATGGGTTTATTCAGCCAAGTTTAACATAAGACTATATACCAAAAGGAAATTCTATTAACACTACTTCTGGAAATAATGTGTACAGTCTGTTCTTGATACTGTCATATTTAACCAACATGCTATACATCCTATCGACTGAGTGCCACCAATCCCGTTTAATTTACACGTCACAGCCCACCAGAAGTGCTAAGTAACATCCTGTACACTCCAATAATGTTTTAATTTTTCAAATAGCTTCCCACTCACCTCTTCTTCATATTCAGGTGTTTTTTATATGTACATGAATTGCAGTTAGCGAATAATAAATTGCGTTAGAAATGGATAAATTAATTTGCTTCATGAGGTAAAGGTTGCCGGGACTAGCACTAGCATTTACATTTACTGGATCCGAGGATGACTCAAGCCACAGTACATATTTATCATGAGGTTTTGTCAAACAAAACTCTTAAACCTGCAAAAGTGAGATGCCATTTATCTACAAAGCATTCTGAACGTAAAAAACAAAACAAAAAACATTTTAAACAAAAGAAACAGGAACTTTGCCATCAGCAACTTTCAGTGCACAAAATGACAACATTCCTTGCTGACCTAGTAACGAAGATTCAAACCCAGTTATCTTATTAAGTTAGGTACATTATATAAATGATTTACTTTCTACATGTACTTATACATATACACATACAAATTAGTTTCACAATGCTGATGTGAAAAGTGGTCCGTGGGAAAAATCCAAACACCAAGGTGGTCCCTACATTGAAAAAGGTTGGGAACCAATGTTCTGTAGGAATTTTGCAGAAGGTTTAAAAGCCACACGAACTGACTCAATATAAATGTTTGGTCCGGATATCAGATCGGCCTGTCACATAAATGATTCTGTATATGTTGCTGTGAGAGATTAATTTGAAGCAATGACCAAACAATTTATAGATTTATTGATTAGCCTGTTAAGTAGGCTACACATGTAAAACAATACATTTAAATAAATAAATACATAAATAAGCTACATTAAGACACCCAGTGAATCTTTTTTTTTACATATACATGTACTATTGGGTAACCCTGTAGCACCTGAACAAAAATACAGTGGAACGTTGCATATCCGACCTCCACATAACCACCCTGATCAATTAACCGCATCGCTAAATAAATAAATAAATATTAAAATTAGGCTATGAGAGTAATGGTATTGGCAGCAAGTGCAGTGTCCGCGATGGAAACGGAAAGAAAGCATTATAGCAATCAGCCTTTTGGTGCGTTCCCCTTTAAGAGAGGGGCTGTGTGCTTGTCAGTCGGCTGTGTGTAGCAGTGACGTTTCAATACATCAGTGGCGAAAGCTTTGTCTTTTACCCTTTTTTTGTGCAATGTGTTTATATGATGGAGCGCACGGTTGCAGATATTGGCAACGTGTTGTTGTAGCTTTTAAATGCATTTGGATTAACAAAGCAAGCTTAAACAAACAGTGCTTACCGGCCGTTTGTTTAAAATAGCCAAAGCAATATTCAAACCGAGCTCCTTATCGGCTGTTGGCAATATCAAGAAAGAGTGCAAAGTAGCGTGACAGAGATATTAAGAAAGCAGAACCAGGGAGGCAAGGGCTTCTAGAGTTAAGAAGCCATCAGTTGCAGGCTACTGTACATTTACTGTTTGTTTTGTATTTTTTTTTAAAAGCTTTGCGTGGAGATGGCTTATAGAAACCGCATAGCAACACTGTGTATTTGTAGCCTAATTAATCTCGTTTACGTTTGCTTACTTTTAAAGCAAACCATTTCCCCATGTTTAAAGCAGTTTGAGTGTTGTTTTTGTACATTAACCTATTTATGCATGTGTTAATTTAATTTTTTGTAGATGTTCGCAAATCCGACTTTTTCACATATCCGCCTATACCCCAGTCCACAGGAGGTCGGATATGCGATGCTCTACTGTAGTTTAAACTTATATGATGGGAAGGGTTGCATGTAGTTGGACTCATAAAATGCAACATAGGGTTACACATCCTATTACATTACCATATTGCAAATACGCACCCACCAAATGTATGAATATGAATTTAGGTTATACACAAAAAAATGTAGAAAAGCAAGTGTGCTTGTATTACATAGCCTATTTAAATAAATGTGGAGATACAGTACATAGCATCAGTGACTGTCTGGAGACTGAATTCCATATCTTCTATTCCTTCTATGTTTGCCATTTTCATAGTTGATTGGACTATCATTTCCAGAGGGGTCCACCACCTAAGCACATTTTTCCCCCCATACTAATTTTTTAAAATTTTACAATATTACATTTTATAATCAATAATCTGTACTATAATGCATGTTTAATGAAAGTGCTCGAAAGCCAGACCAAGACACAAAAACAATGCAAAATGTGTTGAAAACGATAACACGTGATTACTCTATAGATTAGACTATATATAAAAAATAATTATTAGTAGGTTTTTTTTTGTTTTTGTTTTTTTTTAGTGCCCACTCCGGGCAGTTTTGTCTTGGTTTGGAAGCATGTTAATTTATTAAAATATTGAAATGCATACAGGAGGCAGGGCTACAGGCTGCAAACACTATTGCGTTAATTGCAATTGAATAATACCATTTTTGTAATAAGACCAGATTACAAAGGGATTTTTAAAAATATATTTTAATACTGTGATAATTCAGGATACTAATCTGTGCTGAAACTGCTACTGTATGTATTGGGTGTCCTTAATTATGCCATATAAATGCGGTATGAAGTTTTAAGTCAAGGAATTTCCAAACATCTGACCCATTGGATGACAACAATGTAAGGATTACATTTTTCCATACATATTAAACTCAAATATCCAGTTCTGTGTTAATCTTATGCTGACACAAAGGAAGTAATTTAAGCTCTAGGGGGGTTCCTGGTTACAGAACTCTGAACACAACAAGAAAAATCCTTGGACCCTGAATCCCAAGTTAATAGAAATTCAAGTGAAAAAAAAGCAATGCTTGTACTAGAAAACTATGGTCTGGTGGGCAAGTAGTCCATTGAGTATTACAGAAAAACAACTAGACAAAAGACTAAACACTGTGAATAGATGTCTGTCAAATGACTGCATTAAAGTACAAAGTGACTGACAAATGCATACTGGGCAGAAATACATCACATATATGTATAAAATTCCGGAAATGCTGTTTAGACAAGTAAACAAACTGCAACAGTTACCCTTCAAATATCAAACTTTTCTTGGGGGAACAAAAATCCTATCTTGCTATTTTGAATTTATTTTTTATTTTTTATAATACTACAATTTGCAGTGTGGAGTAGTGGTTAGGGCTCTGGACTCTTGACCAGAGGGTCGTTGGTTCAATCTCAGGTGGGGGACACTGCTGCTGTACCCTTGAGCAAGGTACTTTACCTAGATTGCTCCAGTAAAAAACCCAACTATATAAATGGGTAATTGTATGTAAAAAAAGAATGTGATAACTTGTAACAATTGTAAGTTGCCCTGGATAAGGGCGTCTGCTAGGAAATAAATAATAATAATAACAATATTTTTTTATTACTATAGTTGAAACCCAGGCAATATGTTTAAATTCAGATTTCACCTACTCCCACACAAAAACACACAGACAATTGCATACTGTACACACGTTTAATCATACTTTAAGCAAATACAATTACATCCTTTAACTCAGTAGCATAAGTTTTAGATACATTAGATATTGGGTGTAGGAAGCAAGAAGTACAAAATATGTATATAAAAAGAGGAACTGTGTCAAGAGACATATGTTTCAGACATGTTTAATGAGGCATTGCTGACAGCCAAGGCAAAACTGCTTTCAACAGAAAGCTAAATGGATGAACCCTGAAAAAAGCAACTTTCACTGGTGGATAGGGCGAGGGACTAGTGAGAGAGCAGTGTTGGCTCATCAGAGGAGGCAGAGGACGCACTGCCTACTCGCGAATTAAAAAATAAATATGTTTTACTTGTGTATGTATTTCATTATCTATTATATACAGTATGCAACTATAAATATATAGCTTTTACAGTGAGACAGCTATCCGATCCAAATTCTCCACTCAGTCACCGCTGTACGTTCGGAGGAGGCAGACACACTCTTTCTTCTGTTGTTATGATTATAGCCAGAATTGTGGTAAAGCTTTACTTAAGTAACACGTTACTGTAATAATATTACTTTTGCCAATAACAAGGTAATACCGTATTCCTTCGAATTTAAGACGCAGCCCAAATTTCCCAACTTCAATGTGAAGAAAAAATAAAACATCAAATAAATATGCATTTACAAAGATGCATCCTCAATTACACATATGGAGGTAGTTTGCGGCTGTATGCTGTCACATAGAGCATTACAGTTCCCTTTCAATTCGAAGATGACCAACAACTATACCTTTGGGATATGCCTGCCACAGGTCAAGTATTCACTGAGCATTTTATGTCAGAGCTGCCGATAGGCCCCTCCAGGGAGTGATGTCATCGGTTCCGCCTACCAAGGGAATAAGTAGTCACTCAACGGAGTTCACATTCTCTTTTGCTTCTCACAATCAGGTCGGTAAGTTAGGTATGAACTAACCTCTCGAGTTAATTGATTGAATTTTGTAAAAGAGCTCTCACTTCGAGTTTTCTGTTATTTCATTTGCAATTTATTGCTAGAAGTCGGCATGCCACTTCCCCGGAATCAGAAACTCGGCTACTGGGGTCTGAGCCTGAAACACTGCGCAAAAAAAAAAAAAATAATAATAATAAAAGACAGAAAAGAGAGACTTATTCATCCACTGGGACCTGGCTCTGCGGCACCTGCTGTTGAGTCGATGCCTTTGGGCTGACTTGGCCTGCACTCTGTGTGTGCGGTCTAAAATAAATAAATAAATAAAAATAAATAAATAAAAATAATACCCCACCCTTCACCTTCTGTGTGTGAGTGTGTGTGTGTGTTTGTTTTTCACTGTATAAAAAACAACAACATGTGCTTCCTCCACTGGGTCTTATTACAGTCCACTGTAGAGTAGACTCGCATACATTGACCATCCACCTCGGTGCATTGGGTCTTAAAAAAACAAAACAATAAAAACCTCTCTCTTTCTTTCTTTCTTTTTTTGTATACTGTCTGAAGACTGTGCTGCACTCCGCTCTAAGTCATGTGTGACTGCACGCGGTAACACGTAACTTACACTGAGAGCTGGAGGCATCTTGACAGGTGGCTGCGATGCTCCGTTCCAGTGCTCCGGTACGGGAGAGGGTAATGCGCTGGCGTCTGCCTGTAACATAAATTGTGACCTGGACAGTTCCTATCCCCACTGCATCATGTGGCAACCTGAGACATCACCTTCAGGCTTCCGTGGCAGCTAATACCCGGGGCTGCCTGCAAGGATGGGAGAATGCCGGACTTGGGGTCCCAGCACAACAGAGCTCCGGGAGACAGTTCCAACTGAACTGCCCTAGGCAGCCACCAAGACAGGCTTCACCCACCTCAGCAGCCCCAGTAGGGGCCTTGAAGGCTTGCAGCCTCAGACCCACCCCTTCTCACAACACCAGCTACAATACTGGCGCAATTGCACCTCAGACTCTTGGGTGCTCGCCACCGTACACACTGGTTACGCGTTGCAGTTACGCGCTGGCCCTCCTCCCTTTCGTGGGATCACAGTTACATCCGTGAGTGACCCTCTTCAGGTCTTGGCCCTCAGGCAAGAAGTAAAAACATTTCTTCTCAAACAAACCATCCGCCTCGTAGAACACACCTCTCAAGAAGAGGGGTTCTACTTGAGATACTTCCTAGTACTTGAGATACATCCTAGACCTGAAACACCTTAACGGGTTATTGAGGGAGAGGAGGTTCGAGATGGCCACATTGCCACATCCTCCAGTCTGTCCGGCCAGACGACTGGTTTACCACTGTGGACTTAAAGGATGTGTATTTTCACGTCCCTATTCATCCAGCGCACTGGAAGTATCTCCGGCTTGGGTCTCCAGCTGGATTCCCTTACAATGCGAGCCTACCTGTCACAACTGTCTACCTGTTTCAACATGAATCCACAATACAATTGGTGTTGTGTCAGAAACTATTGGGTTTGATGGCCGCAGCTTCATCAGCCATCCAACGAGGGTTACTCCACATGCGCCCAATCCAAGCGTGGTTCAATGCCTTCCAGCTACATCCCAAATGCGACAGACACCGTCAGCTGACTGTGTCTCGCGTATGCTGGGAAGCCCGGCGCTGGTGCAGTGATCCACAGCCATCCGGTGTTGACAACAGATGCATCCAACTCGGGTTGGGGTGCAGTCTGGGCAGGCAGAGGAGTCTGCGGGTCCTGGTCGGGTCGCTGGACATCCCTGCACATAAATGCACTGGAACTGTGAGCGGTTCATCTCGCTCTCCAGTATTTCCTCCCAGTGCTCCAGAGGAGACATGTCCTTGTCTGAATGGACAACATGTCTGTAGTAGCGTATGTCAACCGCCAGGGAGGACTTCAATCCCCGGGGTTGCACCGCATGGCCTTTCGGCTATTGACCTGGGCAAAAAGGAACCTGTTACCCCTCCGGGCTGTTCATCTTCCTGGAGTGGTGAATTAGGCGGCGGACCTCCTCTCGAGGGAAGGTCCTCATCCATCAGAATGGCGACTCCACCCTCAGGTGGTAGAGCACATTTGGGAATGGTTTGGGAGGGCCGAAGTCGATCTCTTTGCCACAGCAGATGACTCACTGCCCCCTATGGTTCTCCCTCCACTAGGTGTCGATTGAATTCCCTCTGACGGTTTGGGCATTGAGATGTTATGTGGATAGGATGAGAGTGCTGCGTCAGTCTGACCAGCTCTTCTTCGTCTGTCATGGTGAAAGGACCCTGGGTCAAGCCCTCTCGAACTGTCCCACTGGATTGTGGACACAGCTTCGACTGCATATACTAATGCTGGCCTACCCCCACCTGGGAGGGTAGCTGCGCACTCTACCAGAGGAGTGGCTACGCCATGTGCCCTCTTTAGATGAGACTCATTGGCTGATATTTGTACTGCGGCTAGCTGGGCTACTCTGCATACCCATGCTCTACGACACAATGAGGTAGATCCCTCTATGTCTTTATTAGGTACAAGGGTCCTTGAGGTTGCACACTCACATCACAAAGACTAGTTGGTGGTAGCGAGATGTCCCTCATCTGCTGTCCGCTCACGCTTCCTCATGATGGCTTTAATATACTTTCCCAAAAGTATAGTTGTTGGTCGTATGAAAGAGAGGACGACCAACAAACCTTGCGTGGTCGCATCTTTCACATTCGCGGGTTCGATACAAAAGAGAACGTGATCTCCGCGGAGTGACTACTTATTCCCTCGGAAGGCAGGACCGAGGATGTCACTCCCTGGAGGGGCCTATCGGCAGCTCTGACATAAAATGCTCAGTAAATACCTGACCTGTGGCAGGCATATCCTTAAAGTATAGTTGTTGGTCATCTTCTCTTTCAGGGAACTGGGGTTACATCTGTAACCTATCCTTGTGTGTTGCTTCTCATTTCCAGTCGTGATTACTCATACCTGTTTTTCACCCAATTTGTGAACCATGGTATTGCTTGGCATGTCGCAAAATACAGGAGTCTGATCAGAATGTTAGAATATAGCTCAATAACGAAATGCTGAAATTCTAAAAGCTTCTCTTCGAATTCCTCAGGAAGCTAATGACGCTTCTTTGAAAATGGCTGCCTGTATGTCATGGATGATTCAAAATCGAGCAGTAACGTTTTTCTTCATCTTTTCTCGGCAGTACGTCACATTGCTCTTTGTGTACTGGGGCAGTGATGTCTTTGTTCATCTTTTCTCGGCAACCAGTCACATTGCTGTTTGTGTACTCAGGTAGTCAGGTTTCTCTTGAAAGTCAGGAAATATACAGTGCATTATGTTTATATGCCAAAAATGAAATGTATTTATACTACAAACATTTTAAAAACTTGTTTGACACAGTTAATAAATGAATTACCAGACATATAGTTAAAGAGTAAACAATAGTCTCTGAGGGTGAGACCCGCACTGTAATATTGAAATGCCTGTTATTGTGTTTGTTATTGTTATCTATGTGACGATAGAGCCGCGGGTTATGTATTGTGCATGCTCTTGAGCAAGTGCATCTGATATGATGGTATATTGCTTTAGATTAGGGTGCTTACCTTAATGAAGCTTTATATGTGGGACAAGGGTTTTGTTATAGCCATATGCCCGGTAATCTTCCAAAGAAGGGGTAATGCTAATGTTCAGTTTTTACTAGTAAGAGTTAGGGACTAGAGAATAATAATAATAATAATGACAATGATAATGATAACCAGTAAACATAGGATCATGGAAAAGTTTATCGATGGTCTGTTTGTAAAACAAAAAGTGGTATACGTGTAAAGGGAGAAGAAACATGTTTAATGGAAAATATCTGAATGTTTGTTGTAAAAAGTATGAATGGAATAAATGTTAAATAATATAGTTTATTTTTGTATAAAATAGTTCCAGGTGTAACTGTTTATTGAGTTATTGATCCTGTTAGGAATAGGCGGGGCTGGGTCTTATTTACTGCCATGTTTTTCCTGTGCTTTTTGGGTAATTTGTGATCTTGTCTTTGTGAACGGCACTCATTTTGTGTTCAATGTTAGTCTGTGAGCATCAGTTGTAATTTGTGTGAAGTATTCTTCCAGTGCCAAAATAAATGTTTATGCCTGTGAACACTATCAAGTGGCTGTTTCCTGCTTTCCAAAAACCTCTGTGTTCCTGAGATGAAAAATGCGATTGTTGGTGGGTTAAGCTTGGACCGTTACATATTTACAACAACTGTCCCCAGAGCAGGACAAGAGAAAGAAATATAGAGTAATACAACACGCTATTTTTTCATTAAGTAATAAGTAAGGACATTATATTGGTGAATGCCAAAAAATTGATTCATTTAAATGTTAATACATTTTTTAAATACAAAATATAGTACTGCTTCAAGAAATAGAACTGAGTAATGTACATTGTTCTGGAACTAAAGTTTGGCTGAATTAAATAGATTTGTTTCATGTGTAGAGAATGATATATAATTATTTGTTTAGCAAATTAAGTCGATAGGATGTGCTTGATTTTTGTCTGCCTTTCTCCTGCCTTAACAGCTTTGTTTGGAAAATATCTTATGCAAAGTCTGTAAAGTGACCTGGACTTGAAATCTAAATGCTATATTAATGTTGTATACAGTGCAATTTTAAACATACTGGCATGTGTAACAGTTATTGTAAGTTTATTTGAATAAACTATGATGGGCTACTGTTTAATTTTCTCTGCTGGCTAGTGGAGAAAATGCATTTAACCACCTTGAATTGGGATACAATGTGATGAGGATATGAAAAGTGTTGTCAGAATACAATAAATAGATTCTTCTGCTGCTGGGGCTTAAGAGGACCCTAAGCCGCCTGCGTTTTTTCTGCCTCCCAATTTTTTTTGGCCACCAGCAGTAATATTTAGGGAACCAGGAGTCCATGTATCAAACCAACATGGTTACAATTGTATTCATTATGAGGGAAAGAAAACTGTAAATAAGCCTCTTGTTCTATTTCAGTTCGCTTATTGGTTTATTATTTTTTATTATTATTATTTGTTTATTTAGCAGACGCCTTTATCTAAGGCGACTTACAGAGACTAGGGTGTGTGAACTATGCATCAGCTGCAGAGTCACTTACAACTACGTCTCACCTGAAAGACAGAGCACAAGGAGGTTAAGTGACTTGCTCAGGGTCACACAGTGAGTCAGTGGCTGAGGTGGGATTTGAACTGGGGACCTCCTGGTTACAAGCCCTTTTCTTTAACCACTGGACCACACAGCCTCCTATTTACACTCCACATGGCAGGGCCACACATTTAAGTGTAATTAAAATGTCTCTGTTAGCCTAGATTTGATTCTAAACTCACAGCTTCTGCACAATTTATATTTTATTATGAATGTAACTTCATTTAGAAAATGATTCACTACCTCAGCCAATTAGCTTCCAGCTCTAGTGGGCTTCTGTCTGATGGTAGATGCCTACTGCTACGTCACAGCATCAGCTGTAAAACCAATTTAAAATCTAACAAGAACAGGTTTTTTTCATTTTGACTTGCCGTAACAAATGCTCAGTTCACATCTATTGGACAGCAAATAGTAATACCCAAATTAATTTTAGTATTCATGAATTGTCCAATCAGTTCTGTGCCTCAAAACCAGCCAATCAATACCTTGCAACTACCAAAGCAACCAGTCCTGTACCTGCCACTGCCGCATTAGCCAATCCACAGCCTGTCAGCTTGACTGGAGCTCAGCATCTTTCAACAACAAACCGAGACACAGACAATTCAGTAATATTGCTGCATTCAGTTATCTGACAGATAAACTATATGCAACTCCAACAAGTAAAAATGTATTTGTTTAATAAACATATTTTTTTTTTCTCAATATGTACGTCATATTTGTTTTTTTAAATAAAAAACTTGGGACTACTTTCTTCAAACTTCTCAGTGGAAAGGCACCCAATGTTCGAGGTAAATCTAGTTTTAAAATGATGTTTTAAAGAAAATAATGAGAAATCATTTTTCTAATAGTGCCCTCTTGATGAAGGCTACTTCATGGTAGTGGACCTTGACTTGGTAGGGCCTTCGCCTTTGGTTAGGGCATATAACACAGTAGAGCCTTCATCGACGGGCACTATCTCTTAAATACAGTACATGGCAGCTATAATGAATACAACATATGTATTTAGCTTTAACAGCTAACCCTTCTTTTTAATAACTAATAATGTAAACTATAGAAATCTCCAAGCAGTTAGGCTTGCTGGTTACAATAAATCTTGTTCATTCCATGGTTAAGGATATTGAAAATTATTTCTTGTGTCTCTTGTACTAAGAAAGATGTGACAGGGACAATTTGTCAAAAGGTGACGTATTAGTGATTTACAAATAAATGTGTTTGTTTTGTTTTGTTTTTAATTCAATTTATTAATATCTGGTAGAGTAAATACGTTTTGACTTAAAATATATTTTTTAGTATAGCAATAAAAGAAGCATGTGCAACAACAGATTAAAAAATTCATCTCAGAACATACTTCATGCTCTTCTAGAACAATGCAAATTACTGTTCAGTAACTTCACACCCCCGCTATTTCTGTACAGAGAGCAACATCAAGGAAACAGATATGACTAAATTATGTTTGGTTTAGGGTTTTACATTTCAATTTTGCTTCAGGCTTTCGAGACATTAAGGCCTTAATCTAAATCCTGGTCAGTGCATTCTCCCAAGAGCATAAATGAGAGTTTATTAGCATCTCAGTGGTTGCCTCAATAATGACAAAACAGTTGCTCATTACTGGTCATTAGATTCATATTACGTTTATTTGCAATTGCCATACATTTTCTATTCATACTTGAATGCAAAACAACAGAAGTGATGAGACACCTGCTCAAGAAAAAAACACAGCTATTGTCACAGTGACTAACACAAGTATGTGGCATAAAAGACATTTGGGTTTAAATTGTATGTACTTAAATTGATCATGTACTTAATTTGTTATCACTGTTTAGTGTTGTCGTTTAAATGCTTGGGAAACAGTAACTAGAATGAGCCCTATTTCATCAAAGCTAAAATCCTCACAGCTGCAGTGTATTGACTGCTTAACTGCTTTCACTGACTAATTGACCAGGCTATAAAGACTCTAGGAACCAGAGGTACGGGAGTGTGGAGATCTGGAGGAAGACCGAAAAGAATGATCCAGAATCCAGGATCCAGGAAGCAGGTGCAAGCTGGATAACACAGCATGACAGCGAGAGAAACAAACTATCGTTTTAGTTGTTCTGGACATGTTAACTACTTTTATAAAGTATTGGTTCACCCTCAGACTGTACAAGTGACAATAAGGATTTATATTAATTACAACATTGATTTTGTTGTTTTGGATGGTGAGTGGCAGTGCCTGGAGAACGAGGATACTAGCTGGAGGGAGAGAGCGAGAGGGAACACAGACGGAGAAGACAAGCGTCACTTAGGCTGACCCCCATAAGGCTAACCCCACTCCCCCTGCAGTTAAGTACAGTGTTGCTGGGTCTGGTCTAAGTAAGGGGGTTACAGAGAGACCGGCCCACACCCTTGATCATCTAACATTGTACGCAAGCTGGGAGAAATTGTGGGTTGAGTGGGAAGTTGTTGGGGGGGCTGGAGCCGAAGGACGGGGTGGCTGAGACTGGGTGGCCGAAGGCTGTCCCTCTTCTCTTTTCTTTCCTTCACCATGTGGTGTCGCCACATTGTTGTCGACGGAGGGGTTGGTCTGTTGTCGTCACGTGCTGAAAAGGCCGAATCGGGGGGGAGGAAAACAGAAGACAAAGTCTTGCGAAGAGGATGTTCAGCACGAGAATTTGCATAGTGGTGATTGCCACTTACGCGACTAAAATAATTTTGTGTTTGTCTGTCCGTCGCAACAAAGACTACCCCTGCATGGGGTAGTGAGTCAATTAAAGCATGGGTGGCGGGAATTAATTTTGTTAAGTGAGCTTTAGAAAAGTTTAACTGTTCAGTTTTTATCTTTGTGATGAACTGGAAATCAACAGCCACCCTTCCTTTCCTTCAATCCAATTTCCTCTGCGTACCCTCTTAACCTAAGCAACTGATGTTACCAAGCCGCTAAATCCTGGAGGCAAGGGCCAAGTCTGGGAGTAATGGTCATTGAAGGGCAATTAGGCAAACTAGCCCTGAAAGATTTTCCTCCTTAACCCTGCGGGAGAGCAAAGGCCAAATCACCATTCTCTGATAGGCAATAACATAGCTGCCATTACATCTTCTCTATGGCTCTACACGCTTATCAGCTGGCTCTACGACATTTCCAGTGCGTGTCTTCATTGGTACTATTAAGCCCAAGTAGTACAGTACCTGTAACTTGTTTATTATAGTTTTGGTTCTATCCATTTTTGTTTTACAATAGTAATTGTATTCTGGACTACTGTATGGAACATTAAATTGATTTTATGCAACGTCATTATATTGTTTACAAAATGTTGACTGATATGCAACTAGTGTGGCTAACCATGCACGCTAAATGACAGTGCCTTTACTAGGTGAACCACAGGGGAACCTCTATCATACTGTACACCTCATTTTGGACCTGGTCTTTCCCTGCTCATCAGCACTGCCAACTTCCTTTCTCATTGGCTCATATCAATATGGTATCTAGTAAATTACAGCATAAAAAATGGCATTATTTATTCTGCCTAGATCAAAGACATATAAAACACTTTTTTTTTTTCAACAATATAGAGCAATATACAAACAGCTGTATGCGGTTTATCCAAATTTACTCAGACATGGATAAATAATGTCAAAACTGGAATACAGCAATACAACACTTTGGTGTGCGATTGCTAAATATGCTAAATGTGTTGATAATGGCAATTTACGTAACTTCTGTTAAAGCCTGACAGGAATCTCTTCTAATTTTCATAATCTTGAGGTATAATTGCATTAAATTAATGCTGTATTATTCTGAAGTAGACAATTTTGACACCCTCTGGTTATTACAGTTTTTTTTTTTTAAATTAGGGCTTTTAAACTCATTTAACTTTATGCGAATAAAAGTTAACATTACAAGTGATGTCAGCTGCTGCCTTACAGTTTTTGTTCAAAAACCATTTAAAATGTCAATACTCTGAACTTGCCATGATGATTGTAATGGTGTAACCGAAAGACCTTAATCACTCATAAAAACCTGGCAAATTATACCTGCTTGTCATCCATATCGAGTATCTATTACTCGTGGACGATGCACATTAACTGAGTCATTATCTGTTTCAAACCATATGGACTTGGGTTTGGGTGGGTCACTCTGAAGATATCCCAAGGTGATCTGCCTAATTATAACAATTATGCAATCTCAATCATGGGGCCAGTTATAGAAAATGGTGCTGTGGCCTTTTCAAATTGGTGTCAATATACCCAGACAATGACTGAGATGGGTGATGTGCCCTGTGGCTGTTACAAATCCCTGGTGCTAGCATGGTAATTACTTGAAAAAGTTTCGATAAAGTGCAAATATCCAGAGCTACAAGATGCTTTGCATAATGTGGCTGGAACTATAGTCTGCCATCTTTTTAACCTCCTGTTTGAAAATGAAGTAACAAACTATGGGTTGCACATTTACTGGCAAATAGAAGACACATAGTACATTCACTACCCCTGTTAATTACATTTTTAATCAAATTGGTGTGAAACCTACAGTAATCATAACAAAACCATAACATTACATTGACTTCATTTAGCTTTATTAGGGAACTGTATTTTATAAACCTGAATGACAGTTCATCATACAGTGCAGTGTTCAATAAAAAAAATATTTAAATAATAAAATGTGTCATTACACCATTCCCATATGATTCCTATCCAGTGACTTCAGTTTGTGTCTCACAAACTAAGCCATCAATCATCTTAATGAATAACCTTGTAATAATATATTTGAAGAAACACTTGAACAAATAAAGCAACTGCAGTTTAACTGC
Organism: Acipenser oxyrinchus oxyrinchus; assembly: GCA_030684275.1. Taxonomy (NCBI): domain Eukaryota; kingdom Metazoa; phylum Chordata; class Actinopteri; order Acipenseriformes; family Acipenseridae; genus Acipenser; species Acipenser oxyrinchus. The sequence goes on from CM060252.1 coordinate 29,159,763, forward strand.
AATGGAAGTGCACTGATTTATGGGCAATTAACTGCAAAGTATTAAACTGAAGGTGTAACTGCAGCTTGTAATGTAAATACACTGTTACAGCAAGAGTAACCCTTCAGTGTCTGAGGTGTATCTTGCTAGCTTGCTAATATTTAAAAACGAATGTACAACATGTTTTGTTACAATTTATTTATGCGTTAATAAATGTGGTAGAGTTCCAAAACGGTGGGCATTGACACTAATACATACCATATCGTTTTGCTATTTTGTAAAAACAAATACTGTTTTTTTTTTTTTTTTTTAAATGAAATCTTCTGCACTATAAATAGAATTTTGGTAACCGACAGCTTCAGATGACAGTACAGTACAGCAGTAAAGAAGAGCAGAGGCACGTTTAAGACGGCTTCTATAAATGAAAACCTTACATTTTGCTTTCACTTAGGTAAGCATTTATTACGGCTAATTATCCTGTAATTACGGCTAGTATCCTGTTTGCTTATTTAAAATACTTCGCATCAATTTCATTGTACAATACTCACACACTCCGTCGCAAACTCTGCCCATAGAGAAGGCCATGAAGGCCATACATTTGACACTTTGTGGTCAACAATGTAACAATATTGTAACTAGTTTCTGGATGGGAAAAATAATACCAATAATTCATAATGCACACAACTCTGGTAATCATTTGTGCCAAAATGTGTACTTAAAATGTAACCTAAATCTGCAGTTATGTTACTTTATTAAAATCTTATTTTATGATTATCATTTTTTGTTATCCATTTTACTCCTGACTTTTCTACCCAATTTGAAATGCCCATTTCAACTGCAGGAGGACTGAATATCTATGTTACAATTGCCTTTTTTATCACTGAACTTAGGCAGCAGATATTACCAAGCCAGTACACAGCTGATCAGTACAGAGCTTGATGACGCAAAAGAGCCCCATCCAATTTCCCACAAGACTGCAAAAGCCAATGCAGTGTTCACTGTGGGTCCTCCAGCCAGGTTCTGCAACTTGGCATGAGTGAGGTTTGAACAATGCATACATGACTTAGTCTGCACTCCAAGCAGAAGTGATAGTAATTTGAAAGTAATTTTTTTTTTTTTTTAATCTAAATTGAAATATTTACTATGGAAGTTATTTAATCTTTAATGGAACCGTGAGTGTATAGTTGCAGAAAAATGACCTTAAGATTCTTAAGATTCGATGCGCATAGAAAAATGTTTACCACAGAAAAAAGGGACTGGTACGCTGTTGACATACCTTTGTACCGTAATACAATAACAATTTTGAATTTACCTGCATTTTTAGGAGAGTTTACAAGAAAGTCGTCTGTGGCCTGAGGTGGGTGTTGGCTTTACAACGACTTTTAACAAGCCAGAATGGTAAATTCCCATAATGCACTATTGTGTCACACACTTAATTAATTTTTTATGAAGTCTGTGATAAAAAGTGTTACGACCCTGGCAGTGTGTCATACCATTCCCTTCATAATATGGTAGGGACATATAACTTTTCACACTGAGCGCGTCGCGTTAAAGTGTCAAAGTCCAGTGTAAACTTAATTTTTTTAGAATACTATTCATCCTATGGAGGCATTCATGCGTAAAAGCGACGGCGTAAAAAATAGACCTTGTCCTATTTTTCTGTGTGTGTCGAGCGTAAATTTGTCTTTCTAACCAATCACACTCCAGCTGTTGCCCCCTCGTCGGCATGACAACAAACATCAACAGGTAGCCCCTACTGTATTTCATTAACACAAACAGAGATCGGCCTAATGAAAATGAGTGACTTAAAACAGTAAATATTGCCGAAATGAAAAGTTTCCTTGAAGATAATGGAACAAATATAGCTACAGTAAAGAAAACAAGAAAACTCTTTCAAGGATTTTTAACAGCAAACACAAAATGAGACCCGACATGTTAAAAAAATACCTCCATCTGAATTAAATGAATACATGTATAAATATAATGTATATAATCTTTAAATTCCGAAACGCCCCAGAATTACATATGCATATACATCATTACATATGCATCATGGGCTAAAGCACACAGAGACATTGCCCCCACAAATCACGTTTTTATTGTGTGTTTATGCCATTGCTTGTGTTTTATAATCCCATCCAAGAATTCAGAACCCTCATCGCCCGTTTTACGGTTGTAAAACATGCGCATTTCTTTTATAAATCTGGGCCTCAGTGTGAAAAGACCTTAACAAAAACACAAATGGGTCTCATTCCAAAATCCCTGACTTGTCTTAAAGGCACAGGCATCCATTTTTCAAAATGTTTGTGGCACTTCATAGGGTGGTTTTTATTAATATTTATTTAAAATACATTACAAGGAATAGGCTTACATTCAACACATTTTTTTCTGTAAAACCTATAAAGGTAAAAATTACTCTCTCTACTATTATCTCTATTACCAGTCTATTACCTTTTAAATGCATACAAAATATGCCTGTATTGCCAGATTTTTAATGTTTGCTTCTTTTGTGAAACTCTTTAAACAATAATCTTCAAATAAACTTATACACTTTAAATGGTTCTAATGCCTACCCTTTATATTCCCTGAAGAAAGCATTAACAGTGGGATAATACAATAATGTACCCAAAAACGTGTTTTTTTAACATATTTATTGGGTTATAACGATGACTGTTATATGTACACACATTTATTTGTAATCTGCCAATGTCTGCTGTATACCTCAATCTATTTTATAAAAATGTCACACTCACAAAACAAAGATTAAGCGCACTTTCTCACAGTCCAGAATTGTATTTAATCATTTCGACCTCAGAAAACAAGACAATGATGTTTTTTTTTTTTTTTAATTTAGTGGTCACCAATTATTTTTATTATTTTCTCCCCAATTTAGTAATGTCCAATTCTTTTTTTTTTTTAGGCCTAGCCCTTCGCTTCCACCCCTGCGCTGACTCGGGAGTGGCGAAGACGAACACACGCTGTCCTCCAAAGTGTGTGCCGTCAGCCACCCGTTTCTTTACACACTGCATACTCACCATGTAGCCACCCAGAGCTACAGCGTCGGAGGACAACGCAGGCACCCGATCCGACCACAGGGGTCGCTGGTGCGCGGTGAGCCGAGGACACCCTGGCCGACCTAGCCCTTCCTCCCCCCGGGCGGCGCTCGGCCAATTGAGCGCCGCCGCCTGGGAGCTTCCTGTCCTCGGTCGGCAAAGGAATAGCCTGGACTGGAACAAGCAACGTCCAGACTATAGGGCACATCCTGCACTCCACGAGGAGCGCCTTTACTGGATGTGCCACTCGGAAGACCCCAAGACAATTATGTTTTGACCACTAGGTCTTCATCAGATTGAGTAAAATCATAACACAAGTAATTTAAATAGAGCAACAATGTATCAGTTAGTTACATCACAATTAAAACATTTTCAATTAGTCAAGTCACATCACATAGTGCCATTATTGATTATACATTTCACCATTATTAATGATAGATGAAATGGTAGCCGTATCAGTCTAGAAATGATAGACAAAGAGAAGATGTGATACATTTTATTGGACTAACTAAACAATAATTAATCACAAGCTTTCAAAACCTCAAAGGTCTTCTTCAGGTGAAAGTAGGAAAGAGAGAGAGATGTTTACATTCAAAGGTGGCATCAGAACTTTAACAAAAATAACTATTTTGAATCACAACAATTATAATGTAAGAAAAAAAGCTGTGTTGAAAAAAAAACAGGATGTGTGGCAGCATAATAAACAAAGACAGTAACAAAGACAAAACTAAATAAATTATATGAATAAAATGCAAATAAGAATCTGTATAAATAGCCTTTCGAAATGACATGATTTAAATTAACGCAAGAACAGTGAAAGACACTACCATGCCCCGCTTGAGTAATGAAGATCGCCTGGTTGCTATCGGCATGATTGAAGGCGGCCTGTCTTTGGGCCAGAGAACATCCGAGGTGGCGGCAGAGAGAGTGGTGGAGTGTTTTATTTTGCCCTTGACAGACCTGACGGAAGACATCATGTGTGGCGACGTTGTGGTGAGCGCTATGCTGACTGTTGCATTGTTCAAGCTAACTGGTGGGGTGGTGGAAGTGTGATGATGTGGGGAGGAATTGCCTTTGGTGCAGATTGATGGCAACCTTTCTGCTCAGCGATACATTGACGAAGTCCTTGAGGCAACAGTTTTTCCGTTCCTGCAAGTCAATCCGGAAGTGTTGATTTTAGGACAATGCAAGACCACGCAGTGCTAGGATGACAATTGCACAACTTCAAGAAAACAATGTCGAGGTCTTGCCGTCGCCAACTTTTTCTCCTAACCTGAATCCAATAGAACACCTGTGGGACCAAATCGCCAGTGCCATCCACAGGTGATAACCGTGACTAGCCAACCTTCACCAGTTGGCTGCAACTGCACAAGAAGAGTGGCGGAACATCCCACAGCAGTCTATTCAGAGGCTGATCAGGTATATGCGCCAACGCTGTCAGGATTGCGTTAATGCTCAGGGAGGTCATACACGATACTAACTTTGTAATGTTTTCATTTTGACAGTGTGTCACATTTTATACTGAGAACTTACCGTGATTCTTTGATCTGTATTTTTGTTCACATTTTTCGTGATTTTGTTTGATATGTGTTTAAAATTGATTAAATCCTTTAGACCTGACTGTTGTGTTTCTTTTGTATGTATATATATATATATATAGCTTTTTAACCAGGAGATGGACTTTACATTTAACCAGCATCTCCTGGTTAAAAAGCAATATATGGTGTATTGCCACTGAAGGAGACCTCAGATATATACAGTACTGTGCAAAAGTTTTAGGCAGGTGTGAAAAAATGCTGTAAAGTAAGAATGCTTTCAAAAATAGACATGTTAATAGATTATATTTATCAATTAACTAAATGCAAAGTGAGTGAACAAAAGAAAAATCTAAATCAAATCCATATTTGGTGTGACCACCCTTTGCCTTCAAAACAGCATCAAGCATCAATTCTTCTAGGTACACTTGCACACAGTTTTTGAAGGAACTCTGCAGGTAGGTTGGCCCAAACATCTTGGAGAACTAACCACAGTTCTTCTGTGGATTTAGGCAGCCTCAGTTTCTTCTCTCTCTTCATGTAATCCCAGACAGACTCGATGATGTTGAGATCAGGGCTCTGTGGGGCCATACTATCACTTCCAGGACTCCTTGTTCTTCTTTACGCTGAAGATAGTTCTTAATGACTTTCGCTGTATGTTTGGGGTCATTGTCATGCTGCAGAATAAATTTGGGGCCAATCAGATGCCTCCCTGATGGTATTGCATGATGGATAAGTATCTGCCTGTACTTCTCAGCATTGAGGAGACCATTAATTCTGACCAAATCCCCAACTCCATTTTCAGAAATGCAGCCCCAAACTTGCAAGGAACCTCCACCATGCTTCACTGTTGCCTGCAGACACTCATTCGGCATGCGCTCTCCAGCCCTTCGGCGAACAAACTGCCTTCTGCTACAGCCAAATATTTCAAATTTTGACTCATCAGTCCAGAGCACCTGCTGCCATTTTTCTGCACCCCAGTTCCTGTGTTTTCGTGCAGAGTTGAGTCACTTGGCCTTGTTTCCACGTCGGAGGTATGGCTTTTTGGCGCAAGTCTTCCATGAAGGCCACTTCTGACCAGACTTCTCCGACAGTAGATGGGTGTACCAGGGTCCCACTGTTTTCTGCCAGTTCTGAGCTGATGGCACTGCTGGACATCTTCCGATTGCGAAGGAACTAAGCATGATGTGTCTTTCATCTGCTGCAGTAAGTTTCCTTGGCCGACCACTGCGTCCACGGTCCTCAACGCTGCCCGTTTCTTTGTGCTTCTTCAAAAGAGCTTGGACAACACATCTGGAAACCCCTGTCTGCCTTGAAATTTCTGCCTGGTAGAGACCTTGCTGATGCAGTATAACTACCTTGTGTCTTGTTGCTGTGCTCAGTCTTGCCATGGTATATGACTTTTGACAGTAAACTGTCTTCAGCAACCTCACCTTGTTAGCTGAGTTTGGCTGTTCCTCACCCAGTTTTATTCCTCCTACACAGCTGTTTCTGTTTCAGTTAATGATTGTGTTTCAACCTACATATTGAATTGATGATCATTAGCACCTGTTTGGTATAATTGTTTAATCATACACCTGACTATATGCCTACAAAATCCCTGACTTTGTGCAAGTGTACCTAGAAGAATTGATGCTGTTTTGAAGGCAAAGGGTTGTCACACCAAATATGGATTTGATTTAGATTTTTCTTCTGTTCACTCACTTTGCATTTAGTTAATTGATAAATATAATCTATTAACATGTCTATTTTGAAAGCATTCTTACTTTACAGCATTTTTTTCACACCTGCCTAAAACTTTTTGCACAGTACTGTATATATATATATATATATATATATATATATATATATATATATATATATATATATATATATATATAAAATCAGAGGTCTCCTTCAGTGGCAATACATAACAAAATAAATGTAAAGTGCATCTCCTGCTTAAAAAGCAAGTCCACAATCCGTATGGTTCAGTATTTTTATGAATATATAAACACAGTTGCAGACAAAAGTAAAAAAAGATAAAAACCACAAAGAAAGTGATTCAGCTTTTCAGCATAAAATTTAAAATAACATGCAAAAACTAAAGTAAAATTACAAAAGTATTTGGGCAATCAACATATTTCGTATGAAACCCATTTGTTGCTAATTATTGACAATTATCATGATTGAAAGCCAACACCTGATGATAATTACAGAATGAATAAATACATAATCATCAAGTGCTGAAAAATAAATTGAAAATCTGAATTCAAAAAAACAACAAAAATGGTTAAAACTAAAGAGTACAGCAACAATCTCAAAATGGCAGTGATACAACTAAACTAGAAAGGAGAAACTACTAGAAAAATAGCAGAAAGACTCGGTTTACTAAAAATCACTGTGTGGGCTATTACTGACAACACAAGAGAACAAAGTGCTTGACAGCCGTTTGTAAGCGGACGAAATAACAAACAGCCATGACTGTGTGAAGGTTTAGCCATATTCTGTTTAGCCATATTTTTGTTGATTGCGACACAGTATGAGCCAGATTGCAGAAGGGATTAAGAAACATATGCTCTAATCAACATTTGGACCGCCAGTTCAATCCAAAGAAGCTTGGTTGTAAGCATTAGTAACAAGCTGCTTCCGGGGTATTGATACACGCATTGTGTACTTGTGTGAAATTGCGTACCCGACCCGCATGACACCTGGTCCTGACCTGGGTAGGTTCTGACCTGGGTAGATCATGCCAGTGTGATAGGGGCTTATGCCATCCATATTTTGAAAGCTTTTTCCTCACCTCAGTTTAATAATATTTTATGCACGGATAGTGGGCTCTATGTCTCATTGATTTTTCTTTCCTATCTTGACTTTTCATAGGTTTTTGTGGCTTCATAGACCTACCCGCGATGTATTAAAGTAATTTTCACTCCCGTAACTTAGTTTCATCCCTGCTGCAGTAGTTTAGTTATGACTGTTCGTTTCAAACTACTTTGTATGCAAATGTACGAATCTCATTATAATACTGAAGTTTCTGTGTTTGTATTTTTGTTTTTTGTTTATTAAAGTGTGCATTGGAGCTTCATACTGCAGTTTCCTGGTCTCAGAGTCTTCTTCCGGCAGCTACCTTGTCACATATGGTGACGATCCCGGAGGCAAGCCAGGAGGACAGTACTAGAGAGGGAGCTGCTGCCATCCCAATAGCATGAGAAGGAGGAGCTGCCGTCCCCAGCGCCTGAGAGGGAGGAGCTGCCTTCCCCAGCGCCCATAAGAGGTGAGCACGAGCATCTACAGCTAAAGAAGGGTAAGCCAGCATCTCCAGCATCCAAGAAGGGGAAGCCCGTGTGTCTAGAGCCCAAGAAAGGGAAACACCAGTCTCCAGTGACCGAGAGAGAGCCACATCAGTCTCCAGTGACCGAGGAAGAGCTGCACCAGTCTCCCGAGATAGATGGAGACTAACTGCTGCTCCCGTCTCCAACACTAGAGGGAGACTACCTGCCGCTCCAACCTCCACCTCTAAAGGAAGAATACCTCCCGCTCCTGCCTCCACCGCTAGAGGGAGACTACCTGCCGCTCCCGCCTCTACTGCTAGAGGGAGACTACCTTCCGCTCCCGCCTCCACTGCTAGAGGGAGACTATCTGCCGCTCCCACCTCCACCGCTAGAGAGAGACTACCTGCTGCTCCTGCTAGAGGGAAAAGCCCCGCTGTTTCCAGCGCGAGAGGGAGAAGCCCCACTGTTTCCAGCGCGAGAGTGAGAAGCCCCGCTGTTTCCTGCACGAGAGGGAGAAGTCCCACTGTTTCCAGTGCGAGAGGGAGAAGCCCCACTGTTTCCAGCACGAGAGGGAGAAGCCCCACTGTTTCCAGTGCGAAAGGGAGAAGCCCCACTGTTTCCAGTGCGAAAGGGAGAAGCTCTGCGGCCAGTGGAGTATACAGGACAACAGCCGGGCCAACCTCAGCAGGCACTACATTTGCTGCTGAGGGGAGCCCGGCGGAAGCCAGTTGCACGTCTGCGTCCGGGGTGTCTAGTTGCCTCCCAAGGGTCCGCTGGTACCATCACCTCCCGAGAGTCCGCTGCTGTTGTCATCGCTCAGGGATGCCAGCTCGCCACCTCCCTGGGATGCCAGCTTGCCACCGCCCGGGGATGCCAGCTCGCCACCGCCCGGGGATGCCAGCTCGCCACCGCCCGGGGATGCCAGCTCGCCACTGCCCGGAGATGCCAGCTCGCCACCGCCAGGGAATGCTAGCTTGCCACCGCCTGAGGATGCCAGCTTGCCACCACCCGGGGATGCCTGCACGTCATCGTCCTGGGGTGCCTGCTCATCATCACACAGGGATTTGTGGTGCTCACCAGCAGCAGTTTCGCTGCCAGAAATTCTGGGGCCGGAGCCCAAGAAGAGGAAGCCACTTGCTACACAGAAGGGGGAGAGGTCAGGAGACCACCTCCACCAGCAGCAGTTTCACTTCCGGAGGGCCCAGTGCCGCTGCTACTGCCAAAGTGTCCCATGCTGAGGGCAGCATTACTGCTGCCCACACCACCGCCACTTCTGGAGTGCCCTGCACCGGTACAAGATCTGCCTTGGCTGGAGGAGCCAGTCTTGCCGCTGCCGGTGTTGGCATTTGAGGATGGCCTCCCACCGTGGCCACCACCCATGGACCCATTGTTGCCCCTGTTCCTGAACCAGGACTTTTGGAACTTTAAGGGGGTTGGGGCCAGAGCAGAGCTCTGCCTTTTGGTGGTGGTTGGCAGGGATGGGGTTAATATAAAGGAGAGCCCAAGGTTCCACTAAAGGAGAGGAGTTAGTGAGTGTTTGTCTGTGTTGTTACTGTGTATCGAAGGCGAATGCCCAGCCTACATTTTTGTATTTTGTTAAACCAGTTTATTTTGACGCTTTTGCCTGTTTATTTCGTACTTTATTCCTGTGTTTGTATTTTTGTTTTATTTTGTTTATTAAAGTGCACACTGGCGCTTCATACTGCAGTTTCCTGGTCTCTGAGTCTTCTTCTGGCTGCTACCTTGTCACAGTCATCTTTGTGGAAATGTGTTTTCCTTTTCTTTTTGGCTGGTTCCATAGTTGCATCAAGGTCGGAGTCTGCAGAAGCCATTGCTCAATCTTATTATATTTCCCTACTGTAACAGGGTTAAATTTTCTTTGCACTTTATTTTGTATTTATAATGAGTTAATATGTGTCATTTTTTGCTGTTGTTTTTTGATCATTTTATATTGATATATTTTTTTAAAGCATGTGTGGATGTATGCAAGGTAATCACAATGTAATTGATTAATTAGTCCAATTGTTTGTAGCTGAATACTTTATAAAGCTTCATTAAGAACAACAAGGGTAGAGCTGGGAGGACGTTCAGGATAATGAGCAGTTTGTGTGAGCATGGGTGCCGGGGCTGGGAAGTTGTAGCAGCGGTAGGGGGTTTTGAGAAACTGCTACTTTGTGTGTGAAGTTTATGAACTGTAGTGTATACTGGTGGTGGTGTGTATCCACATGTAGCTCATGTGTTGCTGCTGCTGCTACATTCTTAGCCAGGCACTGGCTTTGTCTGTCATGAGAGGGGTAGGGGGAGATCTAGAATAGCTCCTATGTGATTATTTAGCCTGCAAAATGAAAATCCATTTCCTTTCTTTGATAGCTGTGAGCATGGGATTATTTAGTTCACGAAATACGTGCCCGATGCTCTGTATCTGAACTCCTTTGGAGGTGATATTGAGGACTAGGTTTTGTTTTGTTTAGTTAGGCACTGAATTATTTTGATTTTAATATATTTTGTTGATGTGATTGAGTCCTCAGCCACATCTCCAATTTACCAATGCAATTAACTGTGGATTGTTTTATTCTGCTTAGGTGCCCTTCAGTGCTTTAACCTGGGATGCTGACATGACTACTGTGTCTAATTTGTGTAGCTGATAACAAATATGCATCTGTTTTTACGAAGCCCTGGAAAAATGGATCCATTTGATATATTTTATTTTTGTAAATGCAAAAAGCATATTTTATCATACAAATAAAAACATTAAACTCCATTTTGCTTGTTCTCTGCTTTTGTTGTTGCCTGAGCAGAGTTGCCCCGCTGTAGCTGTGCACACTCCTATACTGGTTTGGCTTCACTGCTCTGCCCGCCATTACACCTACCAATTTTTCCTGTTCACTATACCATACATTTATCTTTGCCAGAAGGAAGTTCTAAATCTTGACTTTCGCCGTTGCAAATCTATTTATAATGAAATGCAAATTGCGATCTCTCCTGTATAATGAGCAGCAATGTATGATGTTCCTAAAATTACAGTGATATTACGATAGTTGCAAAAATTCTACAAAGGGAGGAGGCTACGAATTTGCAGTATTTATGAACATGTAAGTAATAAAAGTACATAGAGCCCAGTGTCTACAGGATCTACTGCGAGCTGATTGCCAGGAAACACATTTTTTTTAAAAGTTGCAATAAGTGCAGTTGAGCTGTGCTGTGTGCTGAAGTCAACTAATATTTTATTGTTTTGTAGTTTTATTACTGTGTTTTATTTTCCCTTTTCATTTCGCCTTTTGTTTTCATTATTATTTTGAGCACCTGTGAGTGCGCCTGCATTGAACTGTAATGATGGAGTACCCCACGCTGAAAGCTGCCATCCTCAACCACGTGGGTGTGACTCGGAGGGCTACCGCCCATAAATTCCAGGAGGACAGCTTCTCTGCGGAGGAACACCATAGGGCCGTCGCGCACCCCTTGCAGGATTACACCCGGGGATGGCTGAACCCGGGAGCCACCACCACTGCCAGGCTGGTGGAGGTAATCGTAGTCGAGCGGTTCCTGCAGTGCTTGGCTCTGGGACCGCGTTTGTGGGTGCAACGGCAGGCACCCGCCACCCTGGATCGGGTGATCCAACTGGCAGAGCAGTACCAGGCAGCAGAACCAAAGCCTGCTAAGCTGCCTGGAAACCGTGATACACCTGCATTACCCCCTCTACTGGCCCCAGGGAGGGCGAAGGGACTGGGGGGGAGGGGTAGCCAGGTCTTTGGACAGATTGTGGCGGTGGGAGCTCCTGGCCCGAGAACTGGGGTGGAGTGGGGTCACCCTCGGGCTGCTGCGGTGTTGGACCGGGGTCTCACGCAGCCACCCTACCATCGAGCCCCTTTGATGGCTCCTGTGTTTCAACCTCCTGCTGAAGCTTCCTGGTGAGAAACCAGTTCACTGATTCACAGATTCACAGATTCACAGATTCACAGTTGTGCCATATTCTCTCCATTTCTTAATAATGGACTTTACTGTGCTCCGGGGGATATTCAATGCCTTGGAAATGTTCTTATATCCTACCCCTGATTGGTGCTTTTGAAGAACCTTATTCCGGATTTGCTTTGAATGTTCCTTCGTCTTCATGATGTAGTTTTTGTTAGGAAATGTACTAACCAACTGTGGGACCTCCCAGACAGGTGTATTTAACCTGAAATCATGTGAAACACCTTAATTGCACACAGATGGACTCCATTCAACTAATTATGTGACTTCTAAAGACAATTGGTTGCACCAGAGATTATTTAGGTGTGTCATAGCAAAGGGGGTGAATACTTATGCAATCAATTATTTTTTGTTTTACATTTGTAATTAATTTAGAATAATTTGTAGATATATTTTTTCACTTTGACATTATGGACTTGTTTTGTGTTGATCAGTGGCAAAAACTCCTAATTAAATCCATTTTGATTCCATGTTGTAACACAATAAAATGTGGAAAAGTCCATGGGGGGTGAATACTTTTGAGAGCCACTGTACATCATCAGTTGGAAGGAAACGCAGATGGATCACATTAGTTTACAGTAAAATAAGCTATGTCTTAGTTGGTGCTTATCTTGGTAAGAGCTGAGTCCAATATCAGCATTAAGTTTTAACATCTACTCTCATGTAATGAAAATCCTGGTAGTAGTAATGCTACCAGCTGTCCCGATTTTCCCGGGACAACTTTTTTTAGGTGTCCCTACAAGTTTAGTAAAATCTAATTTTTGTCCCGCTTTTGGACAATGAGTATTTTTTATTTACATGAGGTATTCTATATGAGAGCTCAGATGAATAGAATAAAATGCAGAACAACTAGAGAGAGTAAATATTAGTTGACTTCAGCACACGGCCCAGTTCGACTGCACTTATTGCAACTTTTTAAAAAAAAAATCTGTTTCCTGGCAGTCAGCTCGCAATGGCTCCTATAGATAAAATATTATTAAACCGATGTGAGGAAGTTTTCATTCTTAAACTTTATCTGATGAAGAACTGGTCGAAACGTCATTGTTTTTAGAATGCAGTATATATTAAATCAAAGTATACATGAGGTAATTTGATTATTTTGTCTTACTATATGATATGTTTTGAGTTCACACTTTGTTACTGAAGACTGGATGAGAGTGGAAACTCTTACTGAGTTACAGTCTGCAAATTATGACGTCCCATATTTAGGCTTCTGAAACTTGGTAACTTTAAGAAGTTGTAGTGCATCAAAATCTGTTTTTGGGACGAGACGAATACTTTGAAATAAGTGTCCCATAGCAAACTGTAACCCTGGAATGTGAGAATCAACTTTAAAATAAGTGTTCCAAAGCGATTTTAACCTTGAAATACACCAGTTACTTATTCAATTTATGTTACATTTACGGGATGCAAATAAGAAGCTGGAAAGCGAATACGAAGCTGGCCGAATAGAAGCAAACTTTAGTATCGTGTTGTTTGGTGTCACAAAGGCACATCAAAAGCTGGGGTCTGCCTTGATGATCCTTTGCTGAAATTAAAAATACTCATGACTTCATCTTTAACGGAATTTTATTATTATTATTATTATTATTATTATTATTATTATTATTATTATTATTATTATTATTATTATTATTATTACTACCAGTATAAGTACAGTGATTAGCTTTTTATCCTTCAAATCCATGAAACACTATGCAGTTTTAAAATAAGGCCTTTTCATGGAAAGCTTATACCCAGCCTCATCACCCGAGTGTGATAATACTCAGATTGCAAATGTGAGATACTAAAGTAGTAATTTTCTTGGAAAATGACGAGCATCCAATAAGACTATGCATTTATTTACGCATCTATATGGTATACAGTGCCATTTAATGTCCCAACCATACTGTTTATAAATGAAAACATCTTGAAAATAAATTAACCATACTGTTTATAAAATTAACAATAAGTTTATAAATTAGTCAATTAATTTCCTGAACTGCACCTCATAACCACACATCCTGGGTTTTTTTCAACACATTTCTTACATGTTTTCTTACATTAGAATTGTAGTGATTCAAAATGGGTTATTTTTGTTAAAGTTCTGATGCCACCTTTGAATGTAAACATCAATCTCTCTTTCCTACTTTCACCTGAAGAAGAGACTTTTGAGGTCTTGAAAGCTTATGATGAGTTATTGTTTAGTTCAATAAAAAGGTATCACATATCCTTCTGTTTGTCTACCATTCCATTATTAATCAAATTAAAAACATGTCTTTAATACTTTAAAGCAGATGAGCAATAACAACAGTCAATTAATTTTCTATTAGTCATTTCATGTCACAATTATAACAAAGTATATAAATTATACAATGCACCATTTTTTGTTTAAAGTTGAAACATCTCTTTAATGATTAAAAGCTGGTAAATGTAGGACGTAGGACGTAGTAAGGACATAGTATAATTTTCAATTATACGTTTTGTGGTTAATTATTCAGATAGTAACATGTCTTTAATATTTACAAACAAATGCATTTTTTCTCTTAATGTCCCAATTAGGAAATAAAAAAGCACAAAGACATTACAAAAATACTTTAAAACCAAGTTCATCATTTAGACCGTTCAGTCTAATTTAGAACTCCAGTATGCCTCTCTTTGAAGTAATACTTTTGAAATATTCCTGCCTCTCTAAGAAGGCTTGACATGTTCTCTCCCTGGTATTTTAAAGAATTCACATTGTGATTTTAAGCAATAAAATGTGCTGCAAGCAGATAATATCTTTTCACCGTATCATGCTTTTATTTTCCCTAATACTCAGTTTTATCTGTTGTTATATTTTTCCTATGTAAGCAAGTTCACATCGGCATTTTATCATGTAGATTATGTTACATATTGTACAAGTGATAAAACATTTTACTTTAAACTTTTTTTCCTGTAGAAAGAGGAGTAAAGCCTTTAGTTACTTGTGCTGCTCTGCACTGAGCACACAAATAACATTTGCTAGTTATGTTTGGCAAGGGTGTTTAAAAAAGAAAATAAACCACACACTCAAAAAGCAATCCCTTTAAAATTAGATCATTTTGTTTTATTAACCAATGTTTCGGCATGAAGTACCTTCATCAGGCTCTGCATTGAGCACCTGAATAAAATTTGCTAGTTATGTTAGAGAAGGGTCTTAGAACATGTGAATGTTTTCTTTCGCACACAATTCTACCTATTGCAAAAGCCAACCTCATACAGGTCTGCTTCTGAGAAAGATTGCAAGTGAGATTATCAAGCCACATCGTCCGGGAACCACCCTTTTTATCACTTCATTTAACATAATGCACTGTTCTGGCTTTCTAAAAGTCATTGTAAACATAGTTAATGTGGAAATAGACAAGTTCATTTCTGCAAATACACCTTATGGTAGTTCTATTAAAGGTGCAATAACTTCCATTGTAAATATTTCATTTTTGGCCATCACTTAAAGGCAAAATTCCCATTTTATAGACCCTCATCCTTTACATGAAAACTTGAATCATTCCTAAGGTATGTCGGATTATATTTAATATATTTTAAATTCATATGCCTTTTTTGATGACGTCATGAAGGTAAACAACATTTTTTGTTATTCCGTTATTTCAAACCTTTTAGATTTAGTAAAAAAATACATATGAAATGGAAGCAACTGTGAAAGGGACTCAGGTCAGCAACGTGATGTGAAATCTTTATTTTTAGTAGAACCAGGAAGTCAGGTCAATAATTAATGCACCTGTTGGCAGCTGTTCTCCACACACATGCACCCATAATAATGATGCGTTTATTTACTGATATTTAGCATAAAATAAAATTGCTACACTCAATAGTGCATAATTTACCTTACAAGGGTTGAAAGGATTAGTGTAACATTCGGTTTTAAAAATATTGTTTATACGTTTTGAAACCTTAGCGTATACAGCAAGCCTTGTTGAAAACATCAGCACCAAGCAGATTCATGTACAATGTTTTCAGTATAACAAAAACATAATGTTGAAAGAACCAAAGATAGTGTTGCTTGCAGGTGACATTCATAATTGTCTACAACAAACAGGTAAAAAAAGCTTCAAAAGGAATGACAGGTGTCTGTCTGCAGCTACAACATTTGGAATGGGATTGACACAAATGTCTGTTTTATGATGAATAAAAAATTGCAAAGAACTATGGGAAAATGTTGTAAATACACAGAATAACATTTTCATATATGATTGAAAATAATTGTGGGCCACTACAGCTTTAACACACCTGTGGCTTCTGGATTATTAGGACTGATGTTCCTCAGTGGTTTTCTGTATCCAGCTGTGAGCTCTTGTGTAACGTCTGTTTATACCACATGCAGAGAAGATCCAACGAGCGGTTTATCACCAATCGATTATCACTCGCCAGTCTCTTTCATCCATTGACCTCAGCAGGAGAAATACAGATTTGTGTGCTGCCAACTCCAAAACACCACAAACAGTGTTTAATGAGCATTTTGTTTTGAATCATGCAGTTCGTTCTGTAATGGAGGGCATTTCAGGTTTAACAGTTTTTTTTGGTTTGTTTGTTTTCTTGGTCATTAAAAATATATTTTACTTTTTGATCTCATAACACTCTTATCAGAAGATTAGGGAAAAGATTCCAGCTTATCTATAAAAAAATGGTGTAATTACAAACAGTGTTACAAACAGTGAACAGTGTATGGCCAAACGTTTTGCATTACCCTATAATATTAATTAATTTTGCTTCATAAAGTCAAATGAAACCTGATGAATAATGTTACGTTAACATATTGAGTTACATACTGCTTTGTAGTTTTCCATATATTTAACGAAAAAAAAGTGACATTTTGAAATCTAACATGAAATACTGTACTACTATTATGGCTTGTGGTAGACTTTTGTTTCTTTGATTACATGATATTAAATAAAAGATCTAAATTATGTTCATATATTTTTTTTTTGTTTGTTTAAAATTATGTCTAAAATTCTAGGTGATGCAAAACCTTTGACTGTAGCTGTAGACAATGAAGCTGTCACTGATATTTATTCCTAGCCAGGTACATGATAATCTCAGTAGCATAATATGCAAAAGTATTTCCAGATCATGTTTCATCACAGATTATGAAACTCAATTCTAAAGAAAATCCTAAGCTAATTTATTCACATTTGGTTAAATGTTTCTCCCAGTATAAAAATGTAAATAGTGTTGGCGCTAGACCAGAGAATGCATGTTTAAATGTTATATTGCAGGTCTAAAATTATTATATTTACATATCTTACATTTTCATGAGCAGGTGCTTTAATCCCTTTCAAAATAAATACACTGCATTTGCAGAGACTCATGGTGATTTTCCGAGTGGAATCTTTTACTTTCAAAAAAGTAAAAGATTGTGACTAAATGATCCTAGTCTTTGTAATTTAATTTCTAGACAACACGTATAGTTAGTCATTTAGACATTAGCAATTAAATAATATCAAATTCCGAGACTCAATTCAAAAAAAATAATATTTTATTGCTGATTACTGCTACAAATCTAGTCCCTTTTCTGCCTAAGAAATTGCATCTTCTCTCTCTGATTTCCACTTTTCCATCTCTCTCTTTCTTTATTCTATCCTCCAGTGTCCAGTCTGCAAACCAGGCCCTTCCTGTATGAAAACATTACATATTTCTATCTATTAAATGGTTCATATAAATCTATTTTTTTTAAAACTCTTACATTCCTTACCATTTAATGACATAGTATTTGTTCTGTATATTTTTAGCTTATTGCAGGATCATTAGTGCGCCGTGATTAATAGATACTAGGAAAAAATGTTCAGCCATTTTCTACTATTAAACTATTACTATTAAAAGGTGGCAAATGTGTTAAATATCTTGGCTTTTGCATCCCCCATACGCTTCCCCACCTTTTCACAGATAAGAACATAAGAAGAACATAAGAAAGTTTACAAACGAGAGGAGGCCATTCAGCCCATCTTGCTCATTTGGTTGTTAGTAGCTTATTGATCCCAGAATCTCATCAAGCAGCTTCTTGAAGGATCCCAGGGTGTCAGCTTCAACAACATTACTGGGGAGTTGGTTCCAGACCTCACAATTCTCTGTGTAAAAAAGTGTCTCCTATTTTCTGTTCTGAATGCCCCTTTATCTAATCTCCATTTGTGACCCCTGGTCCTTGTTTCTTTTTTTCAGGTCAAAGAAGTCCCCTGGGTCGACATTGTCTATACCTTTTAGGATTTTGAATGTTTGAATCAGATCGCTGCGTAGTCTTCTTTGTTCAAGACTGAATAAATTCAATTCTTTTAGCCTGTCTGCATACGACATGCCTTTTAAACCCGGGATAATTCTGGCTGCTCTTCTTTGCACTCTTTCTAGAGCAGCAATATCCTTTTTGTAATGAGGTGACCAGAACTGAACACAATATTCTAGGTGAGGTCTTACTAATGCATTGTAAAGTTTTAACATTACAATATATCCGAGCATCTTGTTGGCCTTTTTTATAGCTTCCCCACATTGTCTAGATGAAGACATTTCTGAGTCAGCATAAACTCCTAGGTCTTTTTCATAGTTCCCTTCTTCAATTTCAGCATCTCCCATATGATATTTATAATGCACATTTTTATTGCCCGCATGCAATACTTTACACTTTTCTCTATTAAATTTCATTTGCCATGTGTCTGCCCAATTCTGAATGCTGTCTAGATCATTTTGAATGACCTTTGCTGCTTCAACAGTGTTTGCCACTCCTCCTATTTTTGTGTCGTCTGCAAATTTGGCGAGTTTGCTTACTATACCAGAATCTACATCATTTATGTAGATTAGGAATAGCAGAGGACCCAATACTGATCCCTGTGGTACACCGCTGGTTACCTCACTCCATTTTGAGGTTTCTCCTCTAATCAGTACTTTCTGTTTTCTACCTGTTAACCACTCCCTAATCCATGTGCATGCATTTCCTTGAATCCCTACTGCGTTCAGTTTGAGAATTAATCTTTTATGCGGGACTTTGTCAAAAGCTTTTTGGAAATCTAAATAAACCATGTTGTATGCTTTGCAGTTATCCATTTTCAATGTTGCATCCTCAAAAAAGTCAAGTAGGTTAGTGAGACACGATCTCCCTTTCCTAAAACCATGCTGGCTGTCTCCCAGGATATTGTTACCATATAGGTAATTTTCCATTTTGGATCTTATTATAGTTTCCATAAGTTTACATATAATAGAAGTCAGGCTTATTGGTCTGTAGTTACCTGGTTCGGTTTTGTCTCCCTTTTTGTGGATCGGTATTACGTTTGCTATTTTCCAGTCTGTCGGTACAACCCCTGTGTCAAGAGACTGTTGCATGATCTTGGTTAGCGGTTTGTAAATAACTTCTTTCATTTCTTTGAGTACTATTGGGAGGATCTCATCTGGCCCGGGGGATTTGTTTATTTTAAGAGCTCCTAGTCCCTTTAACACTTCTGCCTCTGTTATGCTAAAGTTATTTAAAACTGGATAGGAACAGGTCGACATGTTGGGCATGTTGTCCGTGTCCTCCTTTGTAAAAACCTGTGAAAAGTAATCATTTAATATATTTGCTATTTTTTTTTCTTCATCTATGATTTTGCCATTTGTGTCTCTTAGACATTTAACCTCCTCTTTGAATGTTCTCTTGTTGTTATAATATTGGAAAAATATTTTGGAATTGGTTTTAGCTCCCTTAGCAATATTGATTTCTATCTCTCTCTTGGCCTTTCTAACGTCCTTTTTGACTTGTGTTTGCAGTTCCAAGTACTCTTTCTGTGTACTTTGTTTTTGGTCCCTTTTAAATGCTCTGTAAAGTGCCTTTTTTCGCTGAATATTTTTTTTTAATTGATCTATTAAACCATATTGGCCATTTTGTTTTAGATTTAGATTTGTCTACTTTTGGGATGTAATTGTTTTGCACCTCTAGTACTACATTTTTAAAAAACAGCCATCCTTTTCTGTGGATGTTTTCTCTATTTTACTCCAATCTACTTCTGTTAGTCTCTGTTTCATACCTTCGTAGTTTGCTTTTCTAAAATTGTAAACCTTAGCTTTAGTCACTACTTTTGGGGTTTTAAAAAATATTTCAAATGAGACCATGTTGTGGTCTGAGTTTGCCAATGGCTCTCTGACCTCTGTTTTAGTTATTCTGTCTTCATTATTTGAAAAGACTAAATCAAGGCATGCCTCCCCTCTAGTCGGTGCCTTGACAAATTGCTTTAGGAAGCAGTCATTTGTCATTTCCACCATTTCAATTTCATCCGTCTTGCCCCCCATCGGGTTTTCCCATTTTATACGGGGGAAGTTGAAATCCCCCATTAGTATGGCTTCTCCTTTTCTACACGCATTTCGAATGTCATTGTATAATAGATTATTTTGCTCAGTGTATGAATTTGGCGGTCTATAGCATGCTCCTATTATTATGCCCTTTGAATTTGTGCCCATTATTCTGACTCATATTGATTCTGCATTGTTTTCTTTGTCCTGATTTAACACCTGGGCTTGAAGACTATTTCTTATGTATAGCGCTACACCTCCGCCTATTCTGTCCTGCCTGTCCTTCCTATACAGTATGTACCCACTAATATTATATTCGTCTCCATGACTCTCAGACAACCAAGTTTCTGTAGTTACTTGTTAGCGCAGTAGCTTCAAGTTCTAACATTTTTTTTCTGAGACTTCTAGCATTAAGATAAATACATTTAATAGTTGTCTTACCTGAGTTGTTGCCCTTGTTTTGATGTGGTCTCCCTTCTGTTTTTTTGTTTTCTCCCCCCTTCCTTTCTAGTTTAAATGCTTCTGGACCTCCTGAAGGATCCTTTCTCCGAGTAGATTGGTTCCCTTTCTGTTTAAGTGCAGTCCGTCCCACCTGTATAGATAGTCCTTGTTGTAGAATGTGCTCCAATGTTCAAGAAAGTTGAAGCCTTCCTGTGTGCACCACGATTTCAGCCATGCATTTTGATTTTGTATTTCCAGCTGTCCATATGGTCCTTTGCAAGGCGCCGGCAATATCCCAGAAAATACCACAGTTTTGGTCTTGTCTTTTAATTTCCTTCCTAGCTCTCTGAATTTATTTTGCAGGGATCTTGGCCTATCTCTTCCAATGTTGTTTGTACCAATGTGGACGACTACTACCGGGTCGTCTCTTGTTCGTTCTAGGAGCCTTGTCCACATTCTCAGTGATGTGCTTGACAGAGGCTCCTGGAAGGCAGCATACTGTTGTAGTGAGAGGGTCCAAACTGCGAACTGAACCTGCTGTGTTTCTCAATATGGAGTCTCCAACAATCATGACCTCCCTTCTTTTTGCTGCCTGGCCAGCACTGTTTATAGGGTCCTGGATGTTGTTTCTTTCATTTTCTTGATGTTGGTTTTGGTCATCTAAATGTTGAAGTGGTTCAAATTTGTTGGATGTCTGGATTTCTGGTGGTTGTGTTTGACGAATTTTCTTTTTAATCATCTTTTCTGAGTTTTGTTTAGAAGCTGCACTGATTGATTACAGAAACTGAAATTTTCTTCTGAAGTAGTCATTAAGTATGGTAAATAGAATAGTGGTATTTCCAAATCCCCCTTTAACATGCTGGAAGCTGACGGGCATCACTTATGGCAGAAAGGAGGCTGTGTGGTCCAGTGGTTAAAGAAAAGGGCTTGTAACCAGGAGGTCCCCGGTTCAAATCCCACCTCAGTCACTGACTCATTGTGTGACCCTGAGCAAGTCACTTAACCTCCTTGTGCTCCGTCTTTCGGGTGAGACGTAATTGTAAGTGACTCTGCAGCTGATGCATAGTTCACACACCCTAGTCTCTGTAAGTCGCCTTGGATAAAGGCGTCTGCTAAATAAACAAATAATAATAATAATGATGTTAATTACAAGGAGGCTCTGTGGTCCAGTGGTTAAAGAAAAGGGCTTGTAACCAGGAGGTCCCCAGTTCAAATCCCACCTCCCACCTCACCACTGACTCATTGTGTGACCCTGAGCAAGTCACTTAACCTCCTTGTACTCCATCTTTCGGGTGAGACGTAGTTGTAAGTGACTCTGCAGCTGATGCATAGTTCACACACCCTAGTCTCTGTAAGTCACCTTGGATAAAGGCGTCTGCTAAATAAACAAATAATAATGTAATTTCCTGCCTATTCCATTATTTTCAATCTATACCAATCGGTACCAATCAATCATGAGAAAGTTTCTGATAATCTGAATTAGGTAACTACACATTTTACAAAGTCTAATTTCTTTGCCGATCTTGGCTGGAGTTTATTTTTCTGAGTCAACAGTATAGGCTGGGACATGGATCAAGCTATACTCAAATTAAATGTTGTCACTTCTTTACTTACAAAAATCTTCCTTAATATAATCATAAGCATTAACCTATATAAAATTCTCAGAGAAGTTTTCAGATTGTCAGGAGATGCTTTCTCATTTTCATTGATTGGTACTGAAAAACTGCATAGACAAGGCAGGGCACGTCATCATACAATTAACATGTTTGTTACAGGTTCCTTTCTGTTTAAAATAAAACCTGTTGGCTTAAAACATATTAAAAGGGAAATTTGGAAATAAAACCATTTGGAGAAACTTAAAAGGGATTGACCCCATTCCCAGTAATTCAAGCCCCGACCACTTTTGCTGAAGGAAAAACATATGTTTTTATCAATGTGTTGTACTTCTATTAAACGGCAACAATAAAGTAAAATACTTATATAGCTGACACACGTATGCAACAGAAGGCATTCATCTTAAACATTTAACACAGACATAAAAATAAGGGGTCACCAAATTAAAGAGATAAATCCTGCCTCTAAGACAGCTTATTTTTATATTTTTAAAGAAGGTAAAATTAAATGAGGACAGGATTCTTTTATTGTAATTGTTTTAAACCATTTGTATCATATACTCAACTATCAATGTAAATAATATTTTTAAACCTGAGACCTGAAACTATTGTATTTCATTATTGCTAAAACTTTAGCTTCTACATTCAGTGTTTTAAAAGTCAGAGAACAGCAGCTGTATACATGTTTCACCCTGTTTGGGGATCATCAGTGCAGTGTAACTGTACTCCGACTAGTGAAAAGCTCAGGAGAGTAAGTCAATACAAGTAGCTAAAATTAATTCAAGTTGGCAACAATCAATAACTCCAGGAACTAACCACAGATTTCTGCAATGTATGTGTACTCACACATCACAACATAACACATAAGACTGTCAAAAGTAAAAAATAAAAAAATTGTAAATGTGATCAGTGCTCCGTCGAATTTGAACTGCCCATGCTTTCACATAGCTCTCTGGTTGAAAATGTGTCAAAGGTTGTGAAACAGATTATTGACTCTGATGATGCAGAGAGAGTTCCTAATTGGTTCAACAGTATTGTTCATAGTTCTGTAGTTAAAACTGTCACGTGCTTTAACACACCAAACTGGTAGCAAGCTGACCAGGTGACAACAAACCAAGTAACACTGCTAACTATATGTAAGAAAGTTAACCCTCCCGTTTTCCACTCTCGCTCTGCAGGTTCTTTTGGGATTCCGTGACACCAACCCCCCCAGATGAATGTCCAAGGACCACAACACAGATGAGTAAGCTTCAAGTTTTATTACAATCGATAGCCAAGTAATCATTATAAAAAATAACAATTTACACAATAAAAATACAATCCAAACTAAAACTAAAAATACAAAATCTATCCAACATAGCAATTCTTCCTAAAACAATTGGCTTATATTAATACTATCTAAAAACAAGTTAAATTGTGCAAATAGACAGGGAGGGTCCTGGTAACCCGGCTAACTCACGATACTTCTCAACCGTGAGAAGAGAGGCCGTGGCTCAGAACGATGTAGTCTTGTATTCCTTGTGTCCTGGCTCGTAGTATCATTCCAGGCCGAAAATGACCCTTGTCCTCTTTGCTATAGAGTAGCCCCACACAGACAGGCCCTGTCAAAACCCGGGGCCGGCTTCTCCCCGTCCCGAATGCGGTACCGCTGGTCACTGATGACTGGGGGCCAGTCCAAAACCCCGGGCCTAGGTACCTGCTGTAACAAGTGAAAGACAAATAAAGCCACCATCAGTACAGTTCTGTTGCGACATATTGTGTCCCAATTTTAACTTTGCAAAGATATTCCAGCAGGTTATCTTATATACAGACCAGCACAATAATCCTGTACAATCGGTATAATGTTATCGGACACACTTCATAATTCCTTTATAGTAGTAAAGTCGATATGTGTGTTGTACTGTCTAATAGAATGGCTTCCAAGTGCACACTGAACAAGATTATTCTAGCCCATCCGCACGCTAGACGGGGTTCACCACTCAAACAAAAGTATTACTACTTGGTTGTAACGCTACCCATCTGGTTTGAACATAACTGCCAGTTCCTCAGCACAGTTGTGTAATTCTTGCTTGATTTTAGGTGAGGCATGATATAGAGCATAGAGACGATCCATAAAAGCTTTAAAGTTGTTTGTTCCCATCACCTCTTTCAAAGCATCCCCTACAGCAAGCTCAAGTCTATGGTTGTAGCAGTGCCATATAACAAGGTTAGGATAACAGTCTTCTTTCTTCAGCAGTGCTGAGACTCCAGAGACCTGCTCCATCATTGTTGATGCTCCATCTGCAGTGAAAGAGATCTAGTTTCTCTTTATGGACTCCTTGGGAAAGTGTTGATTGAGGCAATCTGGAAGTTTTTGGTTAATCACTTCAGCTGTGGTCTGATCTAATTCAATCAACTCTACTAGAATATCGTAGTAAGATCTGGTTTCTCACAAAAGGCTGCCCTCACACACACACTGATAACAGTCAGATGGCTGACAGGTGTACACTCAATAAATCAAAATAGTTTCTCAATCATGTGCGTTGCAATTTTCTTCTTCATCGCATCACCAATAAAATCACAAATTTCAGCACAGGTCTTCCGTGTCTGTAGAACTCTTCCCATCTTAATTCCATTTGCAACCTGCAAATCTACAACAGGCATGTCTGAGAATGGACGGTTCTGCTTACCAAATTATTTGTTATTGTTTTATTATTTTAAGAAACCTCGTGAGGATGCGTGACTGATCAGTTACCGAGTATTTAATTAGCTGACAGTCACGCATCATTATTAAACTTGTGCAGATTATGGCAGAGAGGTAATAAGATAATTACTAGCTAGTTAACCCCTCAACCAGATTTATAAAAGACCTGAAATTTACCTGCATAGGTTGAATTGTTCAGAGTGGAGAATGGTAGTGGAGTATAAAGAATAACAATTTATAAACCAGCATGATACTTGTTATTGTTTAATATCTGTGTGTGTGGTCAACAAGCCTTTTTCTTTTGTGTTTTGTTAAACCTTTTATTTTGTTTTGTTTATTTAATAAAACACTGAGCGCCACAGCACCTCATTTTCTACCCTAGTGCTGCCTGTCTGTGTGTTCCTTCCGGGTCTGTGATGTCATCCACCAGTCATCTCTGCCACAATATCTCACTAATAATCATGTACTAATTCATGTACAATAGAAATCTACACTCAGTCATGTATATATACTTTACACTCAGACTGCACTGATCCCTTAAGTCCTTTTCAACTCTACATTCCTTCAATGAAGTTCCTGTCCTCCAGTGAGCTACTCATCTGCTCAATGTATTATGTTAATTATGAGTTTCCTTGCACTCTCCTGCCCCCCATTATAGCCATCATTAAGGCCTCTTACACACACATCCTAAATGCAGTTGCGAGTTCACCTTTTGCGCTTAATACAGTTTAAGTACACACACAGTTCGGTTGCAAAAGGCAGCGACAACCGCACTAGTTAATCCTGTTTGGAACAAGTAGCGAGTTTGATTGTAATTCAGTTTGGTTAGTTAATGCACAACAACTGTGTGTGTATGTGTGTGTATTAAAAGTGCACTAAAACAACCCGGTGCTCGGTGGATTTCTGCGCAAGTAAGGATGTCATTGTTTATCAGACACTTCCATGTGATAAACATGGCTACTGACCGTGGACTCACTTGGTCCAAAGAAGAGACCAAAAAATGATATATACTGTATATATAAAAAACAACAACAAAAAAAAAACACACCGCACCCTACACAAACATTGGTTTGACCCATGGTCCGCACTGTAGTAATATCTAGCTATATCTATATTTGGGCTAGATAGTTGTTACCTTGGTTTGTTTTTATTCTTTATTTATTAAATTCTATTCATTGAAAAAAGGCAAGAGAGAGCCAGACTGTTTTTATATATTTTTTGAATAGGGGAAGTTAGCAGGGTAATGTTCCTGCCTGGGGGTAGGGGTACAGGCAGGCATGAACGCGTTTAAGTTCAACACTAACCCTAAATAAAATGTTGCTCCTGTTATTAAGCAGTACTATAATCGGAAGCAGTGGTATTTAAAAATAACAGAAGCCAGTTTTCACTTTAGTGAAGTAGGCTACAATATTTTTTTTTCATTAAAAAGTTTTTTATTTAAATTAATGTTCAGCTTTCATATTGAAGCTTGTTGTGTGCTACTCATTCAATCAAACCAAGTAGTTTAGGAATTTGCTTGTATTGTTGTAATATATTCAAGTGACTCCGGTATTCAGTTTAAAGCATTAGGTTACTTACCGTAACCCTGGTTCCCTGAAAGAGAAGACGACCACCAACCAATACTTTTGGGATATGCCTGCTTTAGGTAGGTATTCGTTGAGCATTTTATGTCAGAGCTGCCAATAGGCCCCTCCATGGAGTGACGTCCTTTGCAGTACAAATGTCAGTCAATGAGGCACCTCAAAAGAGAGCCCATGACGCAGCCACACCTCTGGTAGAGTCGTGGCCATTTTTTTTAAAAATTATTATTTATTTCTTACAAAGACGCCCTTATCCAGGGCGACTTACAATTATTACAAAATATCACATTATACACTATTTCACATTATACACATTATTTTTTTACATACAAGGCTGGCATTATTGCACGAAGTCGATGCTGTGTCCACAATCCAGTGGGCCAGTCGTTGCTTCAAGAAGGCTTGACCCAGGGTCCTTTTACCATAGCAAAACTAAGAGCTGGTCAGACTGACGCAGCACTTTCGTCCTATGCACATAATGTCAATGCCCTAACTGGACAGAGGAAATTCAGTTTCCTATCCTCCTCTGAATCAAAGGGAGGGGGATGGAAGGCATCTAGTTCCACTGATTGGTTCAAGTGGAAAACCTTAATCATCTTAGGTAGGAATGCAGGGTTCATGCGCAACAATAGCCTGTTTCCATTATCCCAAACGTGCATACAGGAACTGTGCACAGACATAGCCTGTAGCTCACTAACCTGCTTTTTATGGCCAATAAAAAGGCTGTCTTCATAGAGAGATAGTTGAGCTCTATGGAATGTATAGGCTCAAATGGGGCCTTAGTGAGAGCCATCAATACCACATCCAAGCTTGAAATGAGTAACTTCACCAGTTCCCCAGAAAAAGATTTTGAAAGTTTTTTTTCCAAAAAATGCGTCAGGCGACCATATTGGTTCACGCACAAACACAATTTTTGAAAAAGTAAATTGTACTGACACACGCATGATGGTTTTCAGGTTTGGAGTTAATTAAGTAAACCCTTTTTAAACTGAAGCAGTTTTAAATTTAAGATGGAAATGTATGCCTGGCGGCCATCTTGTTTTACAAAACATCACCATTTTGACATATTTGTATTCCACTGTCACCGGGACGATGCCTACCAAGTTTGGAGTTTGTTGGTCAAACGGGTTTCAAATAAACGCAGTTTGCTGTTAGGAGTGCATTTCGGTAAAATTTGTGGCAGCCTTTTTGATAGTAAACTTTATCACAGCAACTTCTGCTTTGCAAACTTGAAGCGGGTTTGGTTGCTGATGATATATGCCAAGTGTCAGATCAATCACTTCACCTGTTCCCAAAAAGAAGATTTCAAAAGGTTTCTAAAATTAGTGCATTAAACGGCCATTTTGGTTCTTGTCAACACCATTTTTTTTAAGAGTCAGTTGTGTTGATACAGTGACAGGGATGATGCTTGCGAAATTTGGAGTTAGTCAAGTAAACTGTTTGTCAACTGAGGCAGTTTTAAATTTAAAATGTAAATGTACGTCTGGCAGCCAGAAGATTTTGAAAGATCTTTCCAAAAAATGCGTCAGGCTGCCATCTTGGTTGAACAGGAGTGCAATTTGTTTCACATCTGAACTCTAATCTACACGGGATGATACCTACCAAGTTTCATCTTGATTGTTTACACCGCGTGCGAACAGAAGCAGTTTGAAGTTGATGTAATAATAATAATAATAATAATAATAATAATAATAATAATAATAAGGTACTTTAACTAGATTGCTCCAGTAAAACCCCAACTGTATAAATGGGTAATTGTATGTAAAAATAATGTGATAACTTGTAAGTTGCCCTGGATAAGGGTGTCTGCTAAGAAATAAATAATAATAAATAATAATACTACGAAGAAGAAGAACATAAGTTGTTATCCTACCTGTCATTTCAGTTTGCTTCTGAGTGCAGCTTGCCATATTCCAATCAAAATTACTATTTTCAAGATTAAATATTTCCTTCTGATATATTCCCAGTTGCATTTCTGGAACAAAATGAAGGATTGCTGTCTCCCAGGTACATTGAGAAATAAAGCAACTAGCCTTTCACTGAGCTGGCATCTTGGTGCAATTGTACGAATCCACAATTATAGCAATCCCTGGCATGACGGTACTAGTGTTAACCCTTTGCAGTCCATTTACTGAGTGTGCGTCAGGTCCAATTTATTTTCACACGCGCAGTTAATTTTAGACGCGCTGTTTAAAAGTATTTTTTTCCACAGTCAAACAGGTTTAAAAGGCTCTGCATATCAACAAAGCACTCACTAGGCATCTCCAGCCCCTACCCACCCTTTCGTTCGCTATCGCTTTCACATATGCTAAGAAATAAATAATAATAATAATAATAGTCGTACATACCGATCAATCATCTCCTGATCACTCGTTTTATCACCAAACTCCTCAATAATGCAATCCAAGTCATTATTTTATTACTATAACATCTCAAAAAAGCTCTGCAAATGTCCGTGATAGTCTCTGTGCGGTGATGCAGTATCAGCCAGCTTGTTTCCTTATGACCGCCCCTATGTGATGCCAGGGGCAAGTATGGCTATTCATGAGATTTTTTTCTTTTTTTTTCGACTAGAAACCCGTTTTTTGCGTTTTTTTGATGATGTCAGACAGGTTCCGACAATGGACCGGATAGGAATAATTGCAATGTCGGACCAGGTCCGACATAGGACCCCAAAGGGTTAAACACCGGGGTGTAGACCAGTGTATTGAAGCACTCAGGCACCAAGCGTGCATAAGCACGAGGACAATGAGTGAAGTAGAATACAGTACTGGTGCACCGAAGAATCGGGGCGCTGAGTGCAGGTGTTATTGACATGTTGGGGCGCTAAGTACCGAGGCACACAGCGTCCTAAGCACTGAGGGCCTGAAGCACGAGGCACCGAGAGGCGCCTAGCCTTAACCGCGTATAGTCAACACAACCCAGGGTAGCGCATAGCATACACCGGGATGGATTCACAGGCTCAAGTGGCTGCGGTAGGCAATCAGAAAAGCAGTACAGGGAAGTGCACAGTGCTGCACCAGGGTGCAGTGCGGCGATAACCTGGTTCTGGACCGCGTGCAGTCACACGCGTATACAAGAGTGGAGCACAAACTCAAGGAAGAAAAAGTTTTGAACTGCAAAGACAGTAATAGGAAAAGAAAACAGAGGCTCACACACACAGCAATTGAACAACAGTCACCACGCCAGGCAGGTGAGTTGTAAAATGGTATTATTATTGTTATTACCAAGCGCGCTGAGTAGGTGGGCTGAAACAAGCCAGCGGATTCAACCCAACAGTGGGGAGCAGCAGAGCTGGGTCCCGGTGGAGGAATCACACTTATTTTCTCTTTTTTTTTTTTTAAACTGCAAGGCAGTAAAAGAAAAAAACACATACACGCATACAACAGCAAAGCTGTGAGGGTAATAGAACAGTCACCAAAGCAACGCAGGTGAACTGAATTTTTAATTGCACCAAGAGGGTGAGCCGTGAGAGTCCAGGTGGGGCGCGGCAGAGCTGGGGCCCAGTGGAGGATCACGCATCTCTTTTTCTTCTTTTTTGTAGCTGCAATAGCAGAGGAAAAACACAAAACAACCAGTGCTGTAAGGTTAGAAAAGCAGACTACAATCTCAAAGTGATGTAGGCTGTTGAAAAGAAAAAGATTAAATGTAATGCAGTTGTGCAGCATTTATAGCTGAGTTCACAAGAGCGGAGTTTCTGATTCCAGGGAAGTGGCAAGCCAGCTTCCAGCAATAATTCCAGGGGAACTCCAGAGAGAGAGAGAGAGAGAGAGAGAGAGAGAGAGAGAGAGAGAGAGAGAGAGAGAGAGAGAGAGAGAGCTGTTTCACACAGGCTAAATCACAGCAACTGGACAAGGGTGTTTAGCCTGGACTGCATGCAATCCTACAACCGGGGTGGAGTGGAGCACCGTCTACAGGCACAGGGCATCGAGGGCACCGAGCCCCGTGCTGTGTGCACCGAGAACTGTGTGCCGAGTGCACCGAGCACCGAGGTGCCATGCGCACCGAGGCACCGAAGTACCAAGGGCTGAACGTGCACCAAGGTACCAAAGCAACAGGGACAGGAGGCTGTGTGGTCCAGTGGATAAAGAAAAGGGCTTGTAACCAGGAGGTCCCCGGTTCAAATCCCACCTCAGCCACTGACTCATTGTGCGACCCTGAGCAAGTCACTTAACCTCCTTGTGCTCCGTCTTTCAGGTGAGACGTATTTGTAAGTGACTCTGCAGCTGATGCATAGTTCACACACCCTAGTCTGTAAGTCGCCTTGGATAAAGGCGTCTGCTAAATAAACAAATAATAATAGTAAATAGGACAGCTAATGCAGCGGTGCCTTCCCAACCGCATGTAGTCAGCCACCCGGTCAGCGCGCAGCATGCACCGGGGAGAAACAACAGGCCGAAGCCATGGCGGGCGAGAGCTCAGTTAGTAAGAGAAAAAAGGCAGGTTAGAACACAGCCCCGGTGGAGGCCACGCAGCTGATTGGCTGTTGTTGCTCAACGGCAGGGGCGGCAAGCCGAGCCCCGGCGGAGGAACCCTCCCTGAAAGTGTAGGTTGAAAGACAACACACACACACACACACACACACACACACACACCAATACTGCACAGGCAGTCACACTCATACGACGGACAGCCAAGAAAAGACGGCCTGCTACACAAGCGAAGCAGGCCGTGAGAAAGAAAGAAGACACTCAAATGGAGCCGACGATTTTATGAGAGCTGAAAGTCAGGTCTCAGCACGAATGCAAGGGAACTGCAGTCAACTCAGAAGAGCTCAGGTTAGTGACACAGATCGCTTACCTTTCCGTAGTAAGAGAGAAAAGAGGAAGTGAGCGCCGCGGAGCGACTGCTTATTCCCTCGGCAGGCGGGACCGAGGACGTCACTCCACGGAGGGGCCTATCGGCAGCTCTGACAGGAAATGCTCAGCGAATACCTATCTAAAGCAGGCATATCCCAAAAGTATTGGTTGGTGGTCGTCTTCGAATTGAAAGGGAACTTTTATTTATGTATCTCACTGACATACAGCTAGCTACTGCTTTCCACCGCCATGACACACACACCTCTCTAGTGTATCTCTACCAGCCCAACTTCCTGTTCCCTTGCGCTGCCTGTAGATGGCAGTACAATACTACATCCCTCCCATTTTTAGATTTAACTTTTGAGAACATAACAACTGTGTAACATTACTTTTAGCATTGGCAACAGTTACTTCCGAGCCTTCAAAATAAACTTATTAATAATAAACTAAGGCAGCTTACAACAATGTCATGTTGACAGACTTTTGTGACTAACATTAGCAATTATGCCTGAACAACTATTAACATTCACCTATGGTGGCTAGGGGTAGACTACCCTGCCACCTAGACAGAACTGGAGGTTATTCTGTTCCACTTGGTCTATCTAACATAGTCCTTTAGACGGACAGGAGGGTGCCTATCTCTGCTGTGTTGGGGTTCTGTGTGTTCAAGCTGGCCATCTGTCCTGTTTTTCCCTTCGGTGCAACTATTTCCCTCTGATCCATCCCACAGTTCTGCTGTCTCAGCTTCATTAGCCGAACAGTTGGATGTTGATTCTTTTTAACCTGAAAAACATTCCTGTTTTTTAGTTCTTCAAATACGGCTTCTTGCTGGTTGCCCCGAACCCATCTGCTGTTTGCTTTGGTAAGTCGGCGCAGAGGCTCTGATACTGTGGTGTGAAAGATACTTATCAAAAGTATAGGTTTAATTCATTTTGTCAGATTGATGCACAGTTTCACTTGCCACATCGCGTCTGGTGGGTAGCCGCCTTAAATCTTACCTTCAATAAAAAACACAAATTTGATGTCTGCTTTTTTTCCACACGACAAAAAAATTTAACTCTGTTCCACTAAGTCAATTTCTTTTTTTTTTTCAAATACAAAAATGAAGATATGAAGATTTTCTCTAAAAACGCATTTTTTCAATTTTCAAACTGTAGATGAAAAAATAAAAAAATGAAAAGAACAAACCATATTTTCAGTTTTCCAATTTCTGAAAACAGTCAAAAATTGGATTGATACACTGACTGTTCTGAAAAATATTTCGTTTTTCATGATAGAAGTTCAGAATTACTGCTGGGGGTACTGTGATAAAGCTCCAGGCCATGTAGTGTGATGTAAGTCAAAAGTAGAATCTTATAATCAACTGTATCTTACTAGAAGTCAGTGTAGAGAAGCAAGCATGGGAGTTATGTGGTCACTTTTCTTTTTTTTACTAAGCACCCGTGCCGCTGCATTTTGAGCAAGTTGTAACCGTGAAAAGGCATGGGCTGGTAACCTAGCAAAAAGAGCATTGCAGTAATCGAGTCTAGATGAGACAAAAGCATGAATTAGCTTCTCAGAATCCAGCAATGAAAGACAAGCCCTAATCTTAGCAATATTTTGTAGATGATAGAAAGACACTTTGGTGACATTACGGATATGAGCCTCAAAACATGGCATTTTCTTTTTTTCTTTATCTTATTTGGTCATTTGATAATAGTTGTATGTCCATAACCATGTACAGTACATTACAGTACTTCTGTACCAATTGCATTACAGACAGGTGAATCCAGTGGAATTACCTATTGTTGACTATGCGATGCTACAGTATCTTCTGTTTCATGAAATCCTGCATTAAAGGGTACATCTGCACTAAATGAAAAATAAAACATAAACTATCCCACCTTGCTGTTCCGAATGTATTTGGTCAATGTATAATAATCCATACGCGCCCAAACATCTGTATAATGCCACACTGCTACGTCCAAAATCACTATTCTTAAGAATTTCTTCTGAGCCAAAAAACATGACTTCCGCATGCACCCTCTGAAACGTACCGGCACATGCCCAATGAAGCGTTGTATAAGCTATAGTACCTCTGTGTGGAAACACACTAGTCTGTGTGACAAACATGGTCTGTCTAATTTTCCATAAGGAAGGAACTTGTACCTGCTTTTGTTTTGTGTAGTAGAAGTCTTTCACACTGTACATGTTTCCTTTGCATGTTCTATTTGATTTATTATTATGATTAATGCGGCATTCAATAAAAAAAAAATAATAATAATTTTTTTTTTAAAAAACAAACATCTGTGCTGTGTAAGCAGTGGGCAAAAGAAAACCCAAGACGGAGTTGTTCTCATTTCCAACTAATGAAGGAACCTGCACTGCGTTATTTCAATATACATGCCCAAAGTCTTAGCTCCAGGAGATTCTGAATGTTTGCAGAATGGACACGTATCACATAAACTAGCAAATGAGATATGTATTTCATTTCGGAATGAGGTATTTAAGGATGATCCGACCTAAAAAATAAATATTGCATTTTTTCATCCTTCGTATTTGGTTTTCATTTACATGTCCTGACACATGCACAATCATCTACACACCATTGAGTGGGAAAGACGAATTCACAGTGCTTACAAAGGTACCACGAAATGTTCCTGTCAGGGCAACTGAGGAAGTCAGCACCTCTGCTCACTTTTCTTTTAAAGTAACAAAAACGCTTATTCACTGCCACACATGAACTACTTTAGATGTGTAATGACTGCAGTATAAGATACAGGCCTTAAGGTTATGGTTTCGGAGTAGGGAGAGGATTATTCATTGTTTTATTAACAAAAATATGAGAGCCAATCAGAGTGCAGTGTCCTGACAGGAGAATTTCGTCTTACCTTTGTAAGGACAGCGTCGAATTTGGCCACAAATTCCAACTCCCTATCAGTTTCTGAACAATCTGATGTTATTTCGGACGATCCCCGTGTACAGTCACACTGTGTTGCTGAGGACATTTTGAATTTAAACTGTTAATGACACAACTTCGATATGGCAGTGGAACGATATGTTTGTCTTTCCATTTGTAGATTTTTGCTTGCCATTGTAACTGTGTCATGTTTTTGTTATCAGACACCTTGGGGTATACAGAAATAACAAAAACACCCAAACAGACACAATTCTAGTATACTCGACGTGAGCATCACCATCAGGGTACAAGAGCAGCATTGCTGTGTGTAGTTGATCTACAATAATGCTTGGATAAGCAATGGCAGCTTTATTGTGCTGCATGATCCACAGAATTTGCATTTAATTCAGGGCACTGCCACACTGAGTAGACTGTATATGAATGATGAATTTTCTTACAGGTTTTTCTGGCAGATTATGGGTTGTCATACTCGCCAAATGGAATCCTCAAAGAATATAAAGAGGATCCAAAGACACGCCATAATGGGACAATTTAATAGACAGGCATAGATGCTCAAAAGGTGTAGGTAGTTTTTTTTATTTTTTTATTTAACCAAATCTGAATACATTGGTGATTTTTTTTCATAATCATTTATAGTTTTATGTTTAAAAGCACAGCTGTAGCTCAGTATTCAGTGCAGGAAAAATCACTTTTTTTGCCTGAATACTTTGGGTGTACAATGCAGTATATGAACATGGGGGTTGTTATGTTTTCTGACTGTGCCTGTTAAAACATTAATGTACTAAATAGTTTTAGGATTTTATGCTTTGTTATGCTTTTCCCCCTTGTTTTTGTAATTAATGGGCTGCTTCAGTTTTCTGATTTAATACATTTAGCAACACGAGTACCTTGTTAAGGGTGTTTGTTAAATGTTTGGTGTTTTGTATGCTTATGTGTTTTTTTCACTTGCACTTAATGATAGAACAGCTACACATGTAAAAGCCTTGTTGAAAAATGTTCCTATCCCCCTAGAGAATAAAACTAGCAAAAGGCTTAGGTAAAAGCATTTCGGAGCCCTTTGTCTCTAACTGGGTTATTGAGTGTTAATTTTCTTAAAAACCTATCTGGTGGCCTTTCATATCTCTTATTTAAAGTCACTTTGATAGTATTGGAAACACATTTGCAGGCAAATTACATACAGTTTTTTTTTTATTGGATATCGATCTCTCTGCCTTGCGTTCCAAGGCATACTTAATTCGACAATTCCCTAATTAGTTAAAGTCATAATCTGTGTCTTGTATTCATTTACCATTAATTAAACCGTTGATGTTTATTAGACTGCAACTCAAAGCTAATACCTGACCGAAACAGCCATACACAGTGTGGGAGCTCAATACTGAGAATATATAACATAACATCCCACTAATAGCTGAGTTGTTTACAATCAATATGGTCAATACAATAGAACAGTATTAGTTACAATGTCAGCAGCTGGGGAAAAAAAGTCAATTCTAATGTTATGTTAGAGAATTTTTTTTTTTTTTGCTTCCTGAAGAAATTGATTACCTGTGTTACTGACACATAATAATTATTTTAAAACCACAGAATAACATATTTGTGTTTTTCATGAGGAAATGCATATCTGTTACCTCTGTATTCAAGATCAAACTAAGTGGCCCTCACCAACTCTTAAATCATGATCATTTAAGAACACTTTTTTTTTTTATCTTGGTCTGATTTTAGAGAAAAAATGGTTAATCATAATGCTACACACAATTCTAGCACAGCTGTGAAAAACAGTGTCATGTGATTCCTCCACTTCTGTGCAAGTGTGCATAATAACCTCCTGATTATCTCACTGACAGGAGGTCATCGAATTAAATAGCTGCACTACTTATACGCCCTAGATTAACACTCCTGAGTTTAACATTAGCT
Organism: Acipenser oxyrinchus oxyrinchus; assembly: GCA_030684275.1. Taxonomy (NCBI): domain Eukaryota; kingdom Metazoa; phylum Chordata; class Actinopteri; order Acipenseriformes; family Acipenseridae; genus Acipenser; species Acipenser oxyrinchus. The sequence goes on from CM060252.1 coordinate 29,195,741, forward strand.
TACGAGTTACTGTGGAATGAAGATCTATCCCCAGTGAAAGTATCCTAAAACAGATCCTTCCCTAGAGGTCTGTCTTTACTACTTACTGAGGCAACAGTTTGGGCAACTGAAGATTTAAATCTTATTTATCTACTTATTTTGTTGAAGTGTGTGGCTTATGTTTTCTACACTTTAACATCTTTTTTTATCTATTTAATTCTAAAATTGTTATTGCAGTACAGTTATGGCCGAAAGTCAGAAGCAAAGCAAGGTTGGGCCTGGTCACTACTTGGATGGGTGGAAGGAAGTCGTGTTGGTGGCTCAGTGGGGCCACTCTTCCTTCTGGAGCACTGTCCTGCAAGGGGTACTGTTAGTACCTAATCCACACAAAACAATTGCACTTGGCAGGGCTTGAAACTCGCACTAGCCATGCACTGTTCTGGATTTCAGAACATCCTTTGAAATTATGAGGTCCCTGATAAATCTGCTCTAAACCGATTGAACTCATTACTGTATGAGTTTGTAGGTTTACTAATGTTTACTAATGTATGAGTTTGTAGGTTTACTAATAGGGGTTGTTCATGCAGCTATAAGGGAGGAGCAATGTATTTAATATCAAACTCTTGGCTTCTGATCATTTAAATAATATACTTTAATTGCAGGTAGTTCTGAACCCCAAGACTGGGTGCAGGGCTAAAGTGCTGACTTGATAGGTTAAGAACTGACTAAAAGTAGCTATCTGGACTACCATAACATTTTATAAAATTGTTTTATATTGTTGTATGCACGTACAATAGCAGATTTTAATTAGGATTCTGAAACCTGATTAAAAAAAAAAATCTGTGTCAGAAATGTGCTTACTCTGCAGCGATAAGACACTGCAGTAAATTATTACACAGCTAAGAAGTCATGTAAATTGCTGGCTTATAAAATGGTAAAATTTCAAAGAAATGTTATCAAACCGTTGTCATACAATTATTTTTCTATCAGAGGTATTTTTCAACTAAATATTGTTAGTGGTGTTTAAAAGTAATGTTTAGATCAATGCATGCTATAGATTCCAACTAAATTTTCTCTTGCTGAAGCACACAGTCAATATGTAATTTCTCTTGAGATATTCTGCAGTTACAGTATTGAGTTACTAAAATACCCCAGACTTGCCTGAAATCTGTTTAATTAACCATTATTGATGAACTCAACCTGCGTTTTTACTGACCAGGGTGCATAATTAAATTATGTTATGCAGGGTTTTTAAGTGGAAGGATACTTGCAGTAATAAACAATGTTTGACTGTCTGCACTAGGGTATTACATTGAGCAATATATCAAAATGAACTTGAAACTCCATGGATGATTATGATGAGAGATTTGAATGATAACCTCTTTTACTTTTTCCATGGTACTGCTTAAAGTCAGCAGACATCGTCATAATGTCTATTTATGACGTATTAACGTTGTTAACTAGTACTGGGGTAATTGACTTGCTTCCCAATGCAACAATGTCTACAGAACAAAATATCATATATGCCATGGTGAAATCACGATTTGTTGTAAAGTGTGCTGGGGTCCAACATAAAAAAAAAAATAGTCACAGGAAGTGGCCACTCTCTGAGTCCAGCAACTTGGCTTTCCAAGAACCTCTAGAGGTCCCATAACACACCATGCATGCAGAATATTTCAACATGGTGTGGGTCACAAAAACCCTGATTCTGGTCCCTTTTACCATTCGGCATTTAGACTGAGTGCAATGCAGAGCAGTATTTAAAACTTTAAATTAAATCGCCATCAATCTTTTTACTATTATTTTTAAGACCAGTGCAAAACAAAAACTATCCACTTTTTTGGTCTAGTTAGAGGTTCACCTTTTTTTTTTTGCTCAGAACAAATATATACACAGAATATTAAAAAAAAAAAATAAAACACTGAAATAAATAACTTTGCAGAATTATGAAATGTGTCCTGTACAAATAACCTGGAATTTTATATAAATCAGTGTAAATGTCCTTTAACACTATGACCATAGGCCATGCTGCATAGCCTAAAAATGCAGGTGTCTTTTTTATGTCTTAATACTACTTATTATAATACTTTTTTGCTTCATGTGTTTGACTAAACATTTTTTGATTGGATAATATCTGTATGTTTAGATATATTTGTTGGATGGATTAGATTGATTCTTCAAAAACCAACGTTCAAAGTTTAATTTAATTTTTCCAGAAAATCCTAAGGTAGTAGGGGTGTGCCGATTCATCGATTCGCATGGTGAACTGTGATATTTTTCATGATTATACGATTATTGATACTGGTTTTTTAAAAGTTAAATGTGAGGCTGCAAATAAAAAAAAATGATGGCCATGCATAGATTTAGTTTTAGCATCTGTATTGAAAATCAGAGAATACATATTAGTAAGTACTCTAGCATCCTTGCCCCAACTTTCCAATCACTGTGTGTTAAGGATGTTTTTGTCAAGCCCACTGGAAGTGAACTGGAGAGCTAAGCGAAGTCATGTTATATTGTTGATCATCACAGTTCATTTAATGATGGAAGGCAAGGTAGTGAAATTCGACCTGTGTGTGTCGGCATGTTTAAAATACACAATACCAGTACTCAGGGAATACAACAAATCTAATTTTAAATGACACCATGTGGCAAAGTGGTTTGCAGTGCAACAATCCAACAACAGTTCAATGGTGAAAAATAAAGCGTTATTATTTGCTTTTAAATAATACTGACTGTACACAGTGATGTGTAAAGTCAGTAAAGCCACGGGGTTCAGTCCTGAAATAATAATAACACACATTATACACAGACACAGTTACAAATCCCAACAGTGAGTGCTTGTGTAGGTGGTGAATTATACAGCTACAGTGAAACAGTAGTGCAGTGTAATCCAGGGGTGATGCTGGCTGATTTAGATTTAGTCTTCTATGAATTACAAGCGTGACAATTAATAGACAGACAGATACAATACAAAACACACACGGTTACTTTTTCTCGTTCCGTCCTTTACAGGTCTTTTCTCAACCTTAACAAAGGAACAGATTGCTCGGCCACATCCCCTGATATACCTTCAGTCCCGCCCCCTTCGGTAGCGAGTGCAATCACGTATCCTCCAATTCATGACTGACACATCGCCTACTGCAGTACGGCGATGGCTTCTGGTGTTGTGGCTCTGCCCCCTTTCTGGATGGCCAACTTCCAACTGACCCTGGAATGAACTGCCAGATCATCTAGTCTGGGGCACACTGTTCCTGTTATACAGTGCCCTCACATCATCAGAACGTCAGTACATTAGTTTGGAATCATCTTCATCTTCATTACCGCAACATCAGTTTTGAACCAATGCAGATATGATAACACCTGCTACTTGATATATATAACATACACTGGAAACATTAAGTTGTTAAAACTATCTTTAACATCTGTGAGCACTAAAAAAACATCACCAGTCCCTAGTGCATTATATTTACATCCCTACAGTATTGTGAAAAACGAATTTATACATCCTTTGGAGCCAAGGTGCACACTTCTTACCAGTCCTTATATTACTGAATCTTTTCCTAAATTATACTGGCATGTAAAGCAAGAGGTCATGTAGAGGGTAGCATTCACCTAAAGTATGTGGTTTAAAATGAATCTCCATTTAGAGAACTCTTTCTTTTTTTTAAACCTGTCAGATTCCAATTAGAAACTATTTTTCTAAACATATGTTTCCAAAAAATGCGCAATATATTATTTTAATATTTGTAAAATATATATCAGAAAACAAAAGCAAAGCAGGTTGTGAATCTTATTTGACCAAAACCTGTTTTATTCCAAACACTTCTATCAAATGACAATAATTATGTAAGTTTTATGTGTCACACTTAAGTTACTGTATCGTATTGTGAACCCTTGTATCGCTATACATGTTGTATCATGAAGACAATGCCAAACGGGCAGATATATTACCAAACAAAAGGCTACAAAATCAACATTTTACATGAACAATGCATGGCCAGGATCTGTTCCTGTCTACATGTGTTTGCTGATTCATTTGGTATAATTTCATTTTGGCTTGCAACCTTTTTGTGTTTACCCTGTTGTGCTAGTCCTGCATTCAGTCCCCAGATTCTGTGTGCTGCCCAGTTCCCACTGTGCTACTATCGCACTGGGTTTGATTACTGTTTTTAATACTTCTATATTTTTTTACACTCTATTTTTTTGAATATGTACAGTATGCATGTGCTTTAGTGATATTTATGGTGTGTCTTTGTGTGGTCAGTGTAGTATTTTTGATTATTTTTCACGTTTTTTATTTATTTAAATGTAATGAGTTTGATCTTTGCAGGAGTCTCTCTTGTTTATTTTCCAACTTTCGCTTTTAACTTCCTCTCCTTTTATTAGGGGAAGTGTTCTTAAGTGGAAGTTGCTCTTTCCTACTGTAAATGCTGTTCCAGTTTAATAGTGACAGTGATAGGAGTGCCCTCCTTTAGATCTTCATGTACAAAGTCACTCACATGTTCATGTTAATAAACTCCCTTAAATCTGTGCTGATGACATTCCAGAGCAAAGAGATCCCTAGAGGCTGAAGAAACATGCCTGCAAAATAATGTTTTGGTTCCAGTTTTGCAAAACAGTTGATCTGATTTAAAAAAAGCAAAAAGACTGGAATGAACACATTGAAAATATGCTAACTGTGTATGGTGATCATGTTCATATAAATACTTTTTTTTTTTATATCATTGCATTGACTTTGATTGCTCAGTTCCTGGACACTTGTTTCCATAGATCACTGTGTGGTACTCTGTTACAGTCCCTTTGCTCTGCACCCAACAGATTTCTTGGGTTGCAATTTCTTTTTTTTTTTTTTTCTTTTTTTTATTTAGTGGTTGCCAATTGTTTTTATCATTTTCTCCCCAATTTGGAATAACCAATAATTTTTAGGCTCAGCTCACCACTACCACCCCCCCGCTGACTCTGGAGCAGCGAAGACGAACCCATGCTGTCCTCTGAAACATGTGCGGCCAGCCGACCGCTTCTTTTACACACTACAGGCCCACCATGCAGCCACCTCAGAGCTACAGCTTCGGAGTACAATGCAGCTCTGGGCAGCTTACAGGCAAGCCCACAGGCACCTGGCCAGACCACAGGGATTGCTGGTGCGAGGTAAGCTGAGGACACCCTGGCCAACCTAAGCCCTCCCCCACCCCGGGCCGACCTAAGCCCTCCCCCTCGGAGCTCCCGTCCACGGTCAGCAGTGGAATAGCCTGGACTCGAACCGGCGACATCCAGGCTATAGGGTGCATCCTGCACTCCACGCGGAGCGCCTTTACTGGATGCGGCACTCGGGAGCCCCCTTGGGTTGTAATTTCAAAGAATAATATGCTCCTTAAACAGAGACATTTTCTGATGTGGTTCCTACTGAAATCTGCAATCCCTAAAATGGAAAAAATGAACTTCTGAACACAGATGCATGGATGGAATCATTCTGTAATTAGCAAGAGATTTATGAATGATGAAATTGCTATACAACAGTGTGTAGCGATTTTACAGCATTCCATTGGATTTGGAAACCCTATTATTACATTGGTAACTAATCTGATACAATGAGGCCTGTCTCCAAATGTAAAATTATGTATGGCCATATTTTGCTTTAAAAAAAAAAAAAATTAAATAAATGGTGACTGTATTGAGAAAAAACAGCCTTCTGCATAGCCTTTTTACTGCAACGTAGTGTACTGAAGCAAGCTTAACTTAAAGCACAGGAATTACATTTTTGGTTCTACACTAGATGGCAGTTTTGTAATATCTTCCAACTTTTTTACACTTGCGTGGTAGAACAGGAAAGGCCATCAGTGTTTATTCTGCGCTTGGGGTCTCGGAATGGTCGATTTAGACCCCATGGACTTCCTGGAACATGTGTTAGCAATTTAGCAGCAGACATTTATTTCTTTGTTTTACTGCTTGGCTCTTTGAGAAAGTGTCGGAGCTGGGTTATGGGCTGTCTGGATCATGTCAGAGGCCATAGGGTTCAAGTTCACATGACAAGCCAGACTAAGGAAGGATGAGGTTGTGGGAGGTAAGGAAACTGACCCTTTCTTTCAACTGCAACAAGTCACAAGCCTGTCTGTGAACCAAGTCCAGAAAGTTGGGCGTTAAACTCCAGATACAGCTGAATAAACAAAACCTTGACGTTTGCATATTTCATCAACAGGAATTTAATCAAAGCCATTTTATGTCTTGAACAGGTTCTAATCCTTCATCCTTTCCTTTTTCCGTGCTCTTAATCCCTCAGCACCTTCCAGACGGTGTGACCTTGAAATCCTTGGCTAATGCTTACTGCATTGGATGTGTGGAAAGCTGCCCTGGGAGAAAGACCTGAAGAACCCCTTGCTTGTCCAGGAAGCCAAAACAGAGTATATATAAGGTGTAGTCAAAAGTTTACATACCCCAGTGGACATTTATAATTTCTAGAAATTTCTTGAAAACAAAGAATTTTAGGAAAAATCTTTTGCAGCAAAAGTTTTGCATTTGTGGATGAGGAAAAAAAGTTACAAGAAATAGATGTCTACAATTATTTGTTTCAGCAATGTTTAGCAAAAATGCTAATTCAAAAGTATTCATACCCTTTTATGCTATGATAGTATTGTCTACAGTGCTAGAAATTTCAATATGCTAATGCAGAACTTCTTTCTAGAAAAGTCTAGAAAATGTTGGATTGTAGGTGAACATTCTTGGAGAGTATAAAAGGGTTAGACATAGGATGACTGCTGTCATTAGCAATAAGTCAATATGGGAAAAAGTAAAGCGCTATCTGAAGACATTAGGCAGAAAATTATTTATTGTCATAAAGCTGGAGAAGAATACAAGAAGATTTCCAAGCATGTGAGTATCCCAATTTCAACTATTGTTTCTATTATCACGAAGTACAAGACTCATGGTACTGTCACAACGCTCCCTCGGTCTGGAAGAAAGAAGGTTCTTTCACCAAAAAAGTAGAAGAATTGTGAAGAAGGTTAATAACAATCTGCGATTGACTGCCAAAGATATCCAAAGTGAATTGGCTGCAAGTGGGACTGGGGTTTCCATTTCAATCACAGGTCGAGTATTGCATGGTGAAGGTCTCAATGGTCGCAGGCCAAGGAAAAAGCCTCTCTTAGGAAAATGTCACAAGGACAATCGCTTTAAGTTTGCAAAACCTCATTTGAATGATGGATATGAGTTCTGGTCAAAGGTTTTGTGGAGTGATGAAATATTTGGTCACACTAGCATACCAAAAGATATTGGCCACTCATCTGAAACTCTCTGCTACAAAACTTGGTTTAAAGTGCAGCTGGATGTTCCAACACTACAACGATCCAAAGCACACATCAAAATCTACTTCAGAATGGTTAAAGAATAATAAAATCAAGGTTCTGGAATGGCCCTGTCAAAGTCCCGATCTAAATCCCATTGAGAATCTTTGGTATGAGTTGAAGAAGGCTGTGCACAAAAAGTCCTTGGAATTTGAATGAACTGGAACAATTTTGCATTGAAGAATGGTCAAAAATCACTAAAGAACCATGCCAAAAGCTCATTGGCAAATATCCTAATCATTTAAAAGAGGTTATTATTGCTAAAGGTGCCTGAACTAGCTATTAATTTCATTTTCCTTGTCAGGTTCTGAATACTTTTGAATTAGCATTTTTGGAGTTTTGCAAAAAAAATGCTGAAATAAATAATTGTTCCTATAATTATTTGTTTGCGAGACATTTCTAGAAATTATAAATTTCCATTGGGGTATGTAAACTTTTGACTACAACTGTGTGTATATATATATATATATATATATATATATATATATATATATATATATATATATATATATATATATATATATATATATACACAAAAAGGAAAGATAAGATCATAAGAGGAAGGTAGACCTCATCACAAGGTGCAGGTTGGGACATCATGAGGCCACAAAGCAATAGATCCTTAAAAACTATTGATGTAGCACTGCACATTTTGCTTTCTAATCACATAACATAACAGCAAATTTATTTCAAAATCAAAAACTGTATACAAAATAATGAGTATGAGGGCAGCAGGGTGGAATATGCATCTCTAGGGGATTCAGGAAGTGTGACTATGCCTTATGCACAACCTTGTAAAGAGTGCAGTGACAGCTGGACTTTCAAGATAAGACAAAAACATGCATCAGTAATGTCTTGAATTTGGAAATGTGCATTTGATATACATTGAACTTAATGATACCATATATCCCTTCCTTAGGACTAATATATGAATTGCATGAACTCCTGTATCATTGTATTAGGCTCAAATCTTGAAAGAGGGCAGAAAAATAGAGGATCCTGCAACACTCAAGTTTTCATCTCTTCATATGTCATGACATCCTACGTGAATGTTGCAATAATATGGACAAATTAACAAAATGGTTGTTGCACAAAATTAATTAATTAATCTAATGTAATATTTTGTATTTGCAAAGGGTCTGCTCATCTCCACAGTGCTTAGTGTTTCTGTAACAGCTGGATAATGTGATTTCCAGCAGTAAGGGTGAATTTGTACTTGCTATTTATGTAGCAAACTCATTCCCTGCATTTTGGAAAACTGACTTTTCTTTAAAAAACAAATTGCTTTTTTATCATAAATTTAAAGGGATGACAATAACCACTTTGTTGCTTCAGGTACAATCTGAAGTCTGGATGCTTTTAAACTTTTTGCACTATTTACTTTTGTTTTCTCCAGGTAGCAATCTATTACAGCAGTGGTTCTCAACTGGCAGCTGGAGAAATGTGTTTTTATAAAAGTTTGTAGTGATTTCTGTAATATTTCCTTTGGACAAACTGGCGTCAAGTTAATCCAAATTTAAAGAAAGAGTGAGTTAATAGGATGACCCATTTTACAAAAAGTACCAGGTATGTGCGTGTGTGTTTAAACTACTGGCAGCAGTCTTTCTGGGGCCTTTTACTGGCAGTAGAATTTGTACTGGTAATAGGAAACCCCCAAAGACTGCTGCCAGTAGATTTTCTACAGGTTCCAATCACTTCATTTCTTTTAACAGCAAGATGTGTTTGGTACAGTGGGTTCCACTGAACATCCCCTCAGTACCATGGTAGCTGCAGTAGGTAACAGATATGCAGTACACCGCAGGTTAAACAACTACATTTATGAAAAATCCCCACCCCCAAAGAACCACCAGGTGGTGTGTGTTTCTTTAGAACTTATATATCTTGGCTGAACAACAGATGGAGTCACTTCAAATTATATAGCACTGTATCACGTTTTAAACAGTAAGTGAAGGGAAATTTTAGATCCGAAAAACTATATGTATTTATATATATATTTTGAAGGGAGAAAGAAATGATGCCAATTACATAAAACCTAAATGTTACATAAAAGCAACAAGATTTTGTCTTACTTTGGCTAGAAAACATAACTGATATTATGACCAAGATTTAGACATTTAGACGTTATTTACCCTGTTAGATTCTTATGTACAAAATCAATAAATGTTTTTTTTATATTTTATTTTATTATTACTTGTATATATAGTTGTGGTATGTTAAATGCATCATAAAAAAAAATAATAATTAGGTATTTTTTTTAGGTTAATTAGGTATTCTTCAGGGGTGAGTTTGGGAGGCCCCACCCTATATAAAGATCAGAAACTGTGTGTTTGGTCTTCACCATTCAGGTGTGTGGAAACACGTCATGCCACGATCAAAAGAAATCTCCGAGGACCTCAGAAAAACAGTTATTGATGCTCATCAGTCTAGAAAGGGTTACAAAACCATTCTAAGGATTTGGGGCTCCACCTATCCACTGTCAGACAGATAGTCTACAAATGGAGAAAGTTCAAGACCACAGTCACTCTACCAAGGAGCTGTTGTCCTACCAAAATCTCTCCAAGAACAAACTGGAAAATCATCAAGGAAGTCACAAAGAACTCCAGAGTAACATCCAAGGATCTGCAGGCCACTCTCGCCTTGGCTAATGTGAGTGTTCATGACTGAACTATAAGAAAAAGACTGAACAAGAATGGTGTTCACAGAAGGATAACTAGGAGGAAACCACTGCTCTCTAAAAAGAACATTGCTGCCCGTTCGCCAAAGAGCAGATAGATGATCCACAAGACTTCTGGAACAATGTTCTCTGGACAGACGAGTCAAAGGTAGAACTTTTTGGCCTCAATGAGAAACTTTATGTTTGGTGAAAACCAAACACTGCGTTTGAACAGAAGAACCTCATCCCAACCGTCAAGCATGGTGGTGGGAGTGTGATGGTTTGGGGCTACTTTGCTGCCTCAGGACCTGGACGGCTTGCCATCATTGACACAACCATGAATTATGCATTGTATCAGAAGATTCTAGAGGAGAACGTCAGGCCATCCGTCCGTGAGCTGAAGCTGAACCGAAAGTGGGTCATGCAGCCAGACAATGATCCTAAACATACAAGCAGATCTACAAACGAATGGCTGGAGAAGAAGAAATTCCGCGTTATAGAATGGCCTAGTCAAAGTCCGGAACTAAACCCCATCGAAATGTTGTGGCAGGACCTGAAGCGAGCTGTCCATGCAAGGAAGCCCTCAAATGTCACCGAGTTGAAGCAGTTCTGTAAGGAGGAATGGGAGGAAATGCTTAGTTGAAGTCATTGCTGCTCAAGGGAGTGCCAACAGTTACTGAATCTAAAGGTTCACATACTTTTTCACACATGGATATTGAATGTTGAATCATTTGTGGATAAATAAATGTTGAAAAAGTATCATGTTTTTGTGTCATTTGTTTAATCAGGTTATCTTTATCTATTATTAGGACTTAGATTAATATCTAATAACAATTTAGGTTTCAAATATGTGAAAATCCTAAGGTGTTCAAAGTAAGAGGGGTGAGGAGGTTTAAATCACTTTATTTGCAGGCTAGGGTGGGGGATGGTTTCAGGACTTTCAGGAAGTATACCTTAAAAAGCACTGTGTTGGTCAATATACAATACTAATTTTATACAGGTTTATTCTTTTGTGTATTGCAACATTTTACCAGCCCTTGTCATTTTAAACATTGTATTTCAACTATGTCTAGTTATTAGGTGTGTTTACACTGTTGTTCCGGAACCCTTCCCCTTTACATGTGCATAAAACAGGTGACGACATCATCGAGCACCATATTTTGAATATCTTCAATGAAAGCCACGGACACTGGGTGACCATTTGAAGAACTTTTGGAAAGATGAGCAACAATACAATTGAAATAAATATTATATATATATATATATATATATATATATATATATATATATATATATATATATATATATATATATATATATATATACGTTGCACTTACTTTATTTAGATGGTTTGAGTCGAAAATGTTTTTATGTTCCCTCTTCTGATTCAAAAGCAGCACTGTGATGACGTTGCAGGTAGGCGTGCAGTGCACGCTGGGGTTTTCTCCAATCTTACCGGAATATGTCCTCAGCGCATTTACACTAGCAAAATGTTCCGGAATCGTAACGCTTGTCCTCTCGTTGCGGAATACAAACTCAACTTTTGAGAGGTTAAGAGTTACGATTCCGGAACATTTACACAAGCAAAATGTTCCAGAATTGTAACGCTTGTCCTCTCGATGCGGAATACAAACTCAACTTTTGAGAGGCTGAGAGTTACGATTCCGGAACATTTACACAAGCAAAATGTTCCAGAATCGTAACGCTTGTTAAGAGTTACGATTCCGGAACGTGCTTTCGGAAGTGTTTACACAAGCGAAATGTTGCGGAATCGTAACTCTTGCCCTCTCGTTTCGGAATATATGTGCTAGTGTAAACACACCTATTATCTGAGACACAATGTTGAAAGTTCAAACACAAATGGTATTGAAGTACTCTGGAAGTACTCTGTTAATTGCACATAAATTAAAAGCTACAATGCAATAACAGAGAAGCAGCTGTGTGTTGTACATTTTATAAAGCAATACAGAAAGTTTGTGTAATCACATTCTTTTTCTGTATTCAAACTGGGTGGCCTCCTTACCTGGGGTGGAGGTTCCTTCAGTACAGTGCTACAGATAGGACAGGATAGATACACTGGCTCTTTTCTAATAAAATGGAATGTATATACATTTTTTACGAACACAGTAAAAAAAAAAAAAAAGTTTAATCGCTGTGTGAAGCGCCAGAATCAGTGCTGATGGAGTTGCATTTACAAACAGACAAATGAGAACAAAGAAATGTGGGGTCAGAAAACAACAGGAAATAATGTGTACAAAAAATTGAGGTCAAATGTAACTAGGCTATGAAAGATAATTTAACAGTTGTATCAATGTCTGTAACCACCGTCCAAATTGCCTCTTGCAGTTTTTAATAACGAGTAGCATGGGCCAAAACAATACCATCTCTTGTATCAAATGTTTGCCATAAATGGTAAATTGCACCAATGACTCAAATAACATAGGCTGGTATTGTTTTATTTCTGTTTTGTTGAGAGCAGAATAACCAAGTAAAATGCCCATATATTTGCCATAATAAATATGTTTTTGTGTGTGTATAGTTTATTTCTATGAGGCTTTGTGGACCAGTGGTTAAAAAAAAGGGCTTGTAACCAGGAGGTTCCCGGTTCAAATCCCACCTCAGCCACTGACTCATTGTGTGACCTTGAGCAAGTCACTTAACCTCCTTGTGCTCCGTCTTTCGGGTGAGACGTAATTGTAAGTGACTCTGCAGCTGATGCATAGTTCACACACCCTAATCTCTGTAAGTCGCCTTGGATAAAGGCATCTGCTAAATAAACAAATAATAATAATAATATGAACAACTTGACTAATTATATTTATTTTTAAATAAGATTTAATAAGAGCAGGACTGTTTAAAAACAAACAAAAAACATTTTAGAACACTATAACAACTTTAAACAATACAGCCTAACCTATACATTACTATCAAAAAGTTGTTTTTAAAAATACTCTTAAAGTATTATTTAATATAGTAAGAGTACAGTAGTATACAGTATTTATAAAGGCATTGTTATTTATAGATCAGGAACTTTGATGTGAGTCAGTTCCAGATAATTAAAGGATTGCTCCTTTGATGTTTAGCTACTAGGGCTTGGGCCAGAGACATACACTTAAAAAAAATACCTATAGCAAGTTTTCACAATAAATGTATTTTGTCTCATTAATCCTTACCACAAACTAAGATTTGTTTAAAAAAAATAAACAGAACTATATATTCCATGAAACAAAAGCTATACTTGCAAAAATTACTACTACGGACTTTCTTAATTACAGGTATCCACATAGAAACTCATTGAGATTATTTAGAGACTATATGCTCTGGATTGATTGTTCCCCCGAGGTCAAATCTGAGATCATTTTACGTGAATTGCACAACAATAACAGCTACGATTACTGCTCAAAATCACACAACCCTGCAATCTCAAATAATCTGTAACATTCTAAAAGTTACATTTTTCCAAAATCTAAATACACACTTTATAAAAATAAAAACTATGAACAGCATTTACATTTAAAAAACATTTTTATGGGAAGAGTGTTTTTTTCTGTTTAATATAGATTGTTTTGCTTTTATAGCTTAGTTTTCAGTCAACAAATTAACTTTAAAAATGCAGTACCGGTATGTTTGTTAATACAGTACTGACACAATACCCCTACAGACAGAGGGGGCTAAATAAAGCAGAAATCATCTCGTTAACAAACAACAGTATACAGCCCACTAAATTCCTAAAAAACTCTCTGATGCACTCTGCTGGGGGAAAAAAAAGATTATACACTTTAACCTGCACAGCACAATAACCGCGGTATACCGTGACATGCCTCGAGTTACCGTGAGTTTACCACGGTAGATTTTCCATGGGACCCACTGTAGGAACTACCGGTAGATACCATTTGAATCACAAAAAAAGTACATTTTAAAGAAACATAGAGGGCCTGCTGTGCTCAACAGCATCTTGAAATATTGGTTAAAAGATGCCTTACCAATATTGCAACAGCTGTTTACCAGTACTGTGAAATAGCCCATATGTGGCAGTGAGTGAAATATGGCAAGCCATTACTTGCTTAGTCATCGGTTGCTGAAAGTTTGAATGTGTCAGTGATTGTGGCACAGATACACTGTGACCGGTCATAATATTCTGTAATGATTGTTACCTGGTGAACAACGCTTGATAACAAGGTTAAAGTGACACTAAAGAAAAGTTGTAAAGATTTGTGGCTCCTGGAAATCAGTTGCATAGGGAGCTGTGCACTCTGTACTAACATTCTTATTTTTCTTTACTTTTATATAGAAAGGATCAAGAGATACAGTGAGTAATCTGCAGGGTAGAATCTGCCCCTGAGGCCATTGGCTAGAGAACTTTTCAATGCAGTATAGCAGTAACCAAGACCTTGTTCTTTTATCTACCCTTAGGGGAAATAGTCAGGTTTTTATCCTGTGTTAAAACATTGGGATACGATGAAAGGCCAAACTACCAGATGCTGCAAGATATTCTTTTAGATGGACTATGAGAAACAAAAACAGACTACAAAGGTCCATTTGATTTTTTCCACTGCTTCTGAACTGGAAGCACATGGTTCCAACTGGAATAAATAATTTTTTTTTATGACGTTTTTTGTTTAATTGGCTGCAGCTGTTGTAACCTTTACTATACACTTAGGTTTGCCTAAAGAAGATTTATCTGTCTACCAGATGAAGAGATAGTAATGTTTGTGAACCTTACAGTGACCTCAAAGCATACAGCGTTCAATTGTACTGTAAACTGTGATGGGGACCAGGAAAAAATCGACTTCCTAAAGTGGGTGGAAAACTGGAGCAACTGGAGCAATTCTTTTCACAGTATATAAAAAAGTGATTTTAAAAATAGATGATGCTCTTGACTTCATTTACACTTCATATACTGAGCCAGAAGCTTATAGAAGGGACTTTTAAGCTGTCTATCTGTACAGTTTTTAGGGTGAAAATGAAGCCCAATTCATTCTTCTAAAACAGTGGTTCCCAACCTTTTTCAATGTTGGGGCCACCTTGGTGTTTGGATTTTTCACACAGACCACTTGCCACATGTTTTTTCACGAGAGCATTTTTAAACTAATTTGTATGTGTACAGTCAACCCTCTTTATATCGCCAGGTAAGGGCCATGGGCAAAAACGGGCAATAAGCAAGGGTGGTGTCAAATACACACACACAACAAATTCAATAAATTGAAACGTTTTAATTTTTTAGTTATACAATTACAGTATCTCCAGGCCATTTTAATAAAACATTAATCTTTTTTTAAAACTACAGGTACTAGTTCTTAACACAACAGTATAGTGACGTTTTATCAGCTTTTCCCATCTGTATGAAACATACATGGTTACTTTTGAGGAACAGTTTATACTTAAAAATAAATAAATAAATAAAACACTCATTTAGTTTCAAATCACCCAAACAAAAAAGTGTAGCCTACGATTTTTTATTATTTTTATTTTTGTTTTTACTGTACTGTCATTTGAACTTTAGTGTTTGTGGCACGACTGTAAGCCTGCTGAATACTAGCCCCCGTTGAAAGATGCCATCTATTTAAGCAGTTAAAAAAAAAAACGTTGAATAGGTCCAGGCAACTTTTTTTAAACGGAAAGTAAAAAAAAAACGATATTTTAGACTGTGCCAAGCCTTTTACAGGTTAAACAAATCAACCCGTTCCATCAAGGTAAGCCATTTGTTTTTATCCATTAGAATGTCTCCAATTGTCCTTCGATGAACAACATATGCCTCACTTAGGCAAGAAAACATTTGCGATGTCTTGCTGACTTGCTTTCTTATTTTCAGATGCATACATGCAGATTTTTTTTCTTTTGCCCAGGTGTTAAACGTAGGGTCGACTTGTCATTTTGTACTTTCGGTTTTGCTTTGGGAGTGGGAGTGTTGATGACATTGGTATGAACGTTCAGTTAACAACGAATTAGGAAAGCGAGTCAAAGGTTAACTGCATAACATTGTTGTTTTAATTGGCCATGACTATTTTGCTGGAGCTACAATGAAGGAAACTACAATGCTTATATTTACGTTTGCTTGGCTTGGGAAGTTGGCGGGTGGCGGACAGTGGGGTGGCAATATAATGACAGCTAGCACTGTTTTTATACTGGTGACATTTGTTCAGAGAGAATAGCTGGCGGTATGGGAGGGTGGCATTATAAAGGGGGGAGGTATAATGCGGGACAACTGTATATGTATCAGTACATGTAGAAACCCTAATGGAAACATATATTTTTAATAAATGGTAGAAAAACATGATCCTTATATTTTTCAGATATAGAAATTGGCCCATTTTTTATATATTTAAAATATATGGGATATATTTAAAATATATTTTAGTCTATACCATATATTTATTTTATATGGATTACAGACTAATGAAAATATATGGTACACCATATATTTTCAACATATAAAATAAATATATGGATTACAGACTAAAATATATTTGAAATATATCCCATATATTTTAAATATATAAAAAAGGGGCCAATTTCTTTATATGAAAAATATAAGGATCATACTTTTCTACCATATATTAAAAATATGTTTTTTTTCCATAAGTGAAGTAAAGTATTTAACATACCTAACTTAATGAGATTTCTAGGCTTGAATCTTCGCTACCAGTTCATAAAGGAATGTTGTCATTTTACGTTTTGAAAGTTACTGATGGCAAAGTTCCTATTTCCTTTGTTAATTTTTTTTTTCACATTCACAGTGCTTTGTAGATAAATGGCATCTCAGTTTTGCAGGTTTAAGAGTTTTGTTTGACAAAACCTCCTGACAAATAATGCACTGGGGCTTGGGTCCTCCTCGGATCCAGTAAATGTAAATGCCAGAGCTGGCAACTGTTACCCCGTGAAGCAAATTAATCTATCCATTTGTAACACAACTTATTGCATTCACTGAGTCGCCAATTACTATTGTACACCCATAATAAAAGAAAACAAATAATGGGGAAAAATGCATACATACATATATTATAATGATATATAATGTGGTTAACCCTTTAAGGATCAAGCGTTTTTCAAGTGGGATCCTCCCTCAAGACCCGTTTTTTTTTTTGGCTGTAGTTTACAGAACACTCTGTGGAACATTATAAAGTACTTCATAAACCATATAAACTTTTCGCCTTTTTTAAACATATTTCTTTTTTTTAACGTTAAGTATTTGTTTATTATCATGCTTGGAGATGCATGTATAAAAGCATGTTATTCTTTGACATGAGGGACCTTACAATAATTCCTGAAAGTTTTATTGAGACATATTGATGTTTGGGCAACATATTTGTTTACACCGGCGTGATTGGAATGGCATAATACACGTTTATTCTCAGGGTCTTTATAAGCAATAATGGACACTACTCTTGATTTTTTTTCCGAAATAAATATTTATAAATAAAATAGTTCATTCATTCCATTATTATCAGTAATAAGGGGAAAAAAAAACCTTATGTCAAAATTTCTTGATATTTATAAATGTTGTAAAAACATATATTAAAACACATGAGACAGAATAATGTTCTAATATTAGTCAAATACATCAGATTTACAGTGTTTTCAAGTTTTTTTTCTTAGCTGTAAACAAGTTCTTGTGTCATATTTTGTTTCTCTGTGCTGCTGAAAATGTCTTCATGCTTGTCTCAGTGACGTCACATGAAAAAATAAATGAGCAGGCAGTGAAATTATATTCCTTCAGTATGATCGTGTTTACATGATCACAAGCTGTTTTATGTGTTGCTTAGAACTGCATGGACCACAGGTTGGGAACCATTGCTCTAAAACATTAGAACCTGTGATAAAGTGATGGATGGCATGCCACTCCTGGAAAGAAGCATATACCCTTTTTGACCACTGAGATAAGAAATGTAGTTCAGTGAGAAAATGGTGGCAGGCTAAAAGGCTACATGGGTATTTAAACACCCCACCTGAGGTGTTCTCTGGCAATGTGGGAGACAGAGGAGACTGGAGTAGAGGAAAAGTGAACAAGGTAACAACAACTATTGTGGGATTTGTATATCTTTCTTCGGCAAGCAGCTTAGGTTTTTATTAGCAGCTTTTTTAAAAAAAAAATTTATTAGCACAGCATCCTTTAAGCTTATTGTACAAATTTTGGTGAAATTGTTTGTAGAGTGTTGTAATGTTGTGCATGGAAATGTTTACGGAGGCTTTTCAGTTTTTGCTGCTTATTTTCGTTCTTTATCTTAAACTAGAAAGCATGTTTACATTTTGTGCACTAAAAACAAAACAAATAATAATAATAAAATTGACCGTTGTAGGTATCCCTACAGCAGCCTTGTATTCCCCGAGCAACCATGATTTTATTTTATTTTTTTGTTGTGTGGCCGCAATTAAACGGTTTCTTAGAAAATGTTTTAAATCAAATACATTATTATTATAAACTTGCAAATTGTTCAACTAAAGTAAACCATATGATTGGAATTATTCTTAATTATTTCAAATAACCAACTGTAAAAATGAAAGTACCGTATTACTTCAATTTGGAGCCGCAGCGTTTTTTAAATTGATCAAAATGACTGCGGCCCTTAAACGAGGGCGGCCTTTATTAATAATACTATGCTTTACAAATGCTGCAATATTTTATTAAATGATTTAAGACATTTTAGAAACGGCGCCATGAGAGGCTCAGATCTGCAGCACTATACTCTTGTGTGTTTTTGGGGCTTGAATACAGTACATTTACTGACAGTTAACGAGAGCCTATACATGTTGGGAGGTCAGGGGAGTACTGTACCAGCGAATCAGGAGTGTGTATTGGTTGCTATGGGGAGGGACAAGAAGAGGAGAGAGAACGGCAGTTGAATCTGATGCAGTTGTTTTTCTTAACGAAAAATATTACCTCTGAATATCGGTTTGATTTCTATTAAAATATATCCTACTCGTTTGTTTTTTTTTCTCACTGTAATTTACCTGCTTGTTTGTAATTTCTCTGTAAGAGAAACCAAAACTAAATCTTCTAACATAGTAAACAAGTTTTTTTTTAAATATAATTTTACAAGACTGAGTAAAATTCCAATTGAATAAAAAAATAAAACAACTAAACCCCCTACAAGAAGATATCTTCAGCCAGCTTTCGGGTAGCGCTTAGAGTGACCCGCAAAGATCTAAGTTCCTCTGAGTTTAAGTTTTCACCATCCAAGCTGACGACGTGTAAACAGACAGCCCTTGTTCTATCCCCTACTGTGTTGACACTGAACTCTGCTGGGGGAAAAAAGGGACGTGAAGGACTGCTGTGCTGGAAGTAGTTCATCTTGGGTTGTCGGTCAGGACTGTACTATAAAATAACATTTGCTTACTGAGGTGGGTGTACATTGGTTTGTATTACATGCAGTCTCTTCGGGCGTGTAATGTACATAGGCAGAGTTGCGCGTTTTTTTAATTTTTGAGCAGGGGTAGAAAAAAAATACCTTTACGTTTCTTTATTGAGAGCGCCGTTTATTCGAGGGCAGCATCTATTAAAAAGCTGATATCTGAGTGAGGCGTTAATTCGAGGGCGGTGTTAATTCCAAGTAATACGGTATAACATTTTTTCTTTCTTGTACCATCAATACAGGCACCACAGATTGTAGATGAGTAGCCTAGAGTGGTCAGCTTTTATTCATTGGAATTAGTTAGTAATGGTATCCATCATATTTAATTTGAAACTCTTTGTAGGTCAATTAATAACCCAGTATGAATGATTTCACGCACTATATATGCATAGAGCTCATGGTGTTTGTTATGCTTTATTATATGAATTGTGCTTGCATAAGAGATACATACAGTTATCAACATATAAAGGGTTGGATATTTTTTTCTTTTGCACTTATTTTCAGTTCTCATTTTTACATACACCAGATACAAACTACCGTAATGATAAATAAATACACTCAAGTGGTCCTGCACAGATGGTGCTGATTTGCTAAGTTTTGTAGCTGCTACAACTGAAGACATAAAATATTCTTGCAGTCATAAATGAGCTCTTCGGGAGCAAACCCTTGTCACAAGAGACTTGCAGCCTACAATTAGTGAGAAAAAGAAGTATTTGAATGGCTGTGATATTGACATCTGTAGACCTGCATGATAATTATTCCTATTAGAAAAGAATATGTGTTTGAATGGTTTCTTGCATGGCTAATTAACTGCCAGTAGAATATGCAATTTTTTCTTGATCTCCTGATCGTCACCTCACTCTTGTGAAACAATCATGCTTAATTGGAGCAAGTGGCTTACCCACCCCATTGTTAGCGCTGTGTACTTTCTGCAGCAGACAAAATACATATTTGTTCAGTGGGTCTTTTACCAAAATCTGAATTCTATAAAAAGGGCCATTACTAACAGATGCTTGAGTTTACTTTTGTGTTTTTATTTCCAAGTACTGAGATACTATATTACATGCTGAGTACACTGTAAAATGTATGCTGTAAAGAATAATGCTGCTTTTGTATGGCTAATCAAAGATGTTAGCAAAATAACTTTTCCCAAAACAACCTGATATTTGGTAAAAAATCAGATACAATCACGGTCCAGAGCACTGTACTTGCAGTGGACATCAGTTAGCAGCAGGTAACTATAGTTTTATTATTTTCATAAATCTAATTTCTAATAATAATAATTAAAAAAAAATAATAATAAAAAGACACTGTCCTGTGTAAAAGCCATTGTACATCAGAAGATATGTTTAGTAATTTATAATTAATGAAAAATTAAAATTTAAACACAACACTGTCATAAGGCAACTATGGGTTTGGTATGCAGGGTACAATAAGAAATGTATATGATTATTACATTTATATTAATTTAATGCTGGATCAAGCAAATCATGTGTTCAATAAGCATGCAATAGCTTTTAGAATTGTCCATGCAGTCATAAGTAAGATTTGTTTAGGTTAATGTATTTAAACATGTATGGGATGTAGTGAAGACATTTATTTTGAGACTCACCCATTTTAGGCACTTTTTGGCATTCATTTTTATAGTGTGACAGAGGAGACCTGTCCTGGCTATCGGGCGCATGCGTGATCCTGTACGGGGAATCGGTAGCCCTGTTTGACCCACCTGCAATCATGACAAGGACACAAGGAGGTTGAGCAGGGGTGTGCTGCTCGGACCTCTTTGATTGGTGGGGGGCGGGACTTGGAGGGAACATCTCTGGCTCCATGTGTATCCGTGACTCACCCACACTCCCCCTATCACAAAAATACTATACATGTTCCCAAATCTCATTACTTTGGCATCCTTGATAGTGTGATGATCAGGATTAAAACAAACAGCAGCAACACTGTAGTATATAGTTATGTAAACATTTAAGTGTGGAAAATTACAGCGCTGCAATTATTTGTACTTTGCAATTTGTACACAGGCAACAATACAGTTTAGTGTATCAAAAAAAAAAAAAAGCTTTGTTCTTTACTGCACGCATGTGATGGGGTACACTCCGCCCCTGAGTGCATATGTATTAATTTGTATTTGTATTTTGTTTTTCTATTGTATATTTGGCCAGACGAGCGAGATGCCATCCATCATTATTAGTTTGTTTTAATTACTTCATGAGAATGTGTGACTGCCAGCTACTGATTGTTTAGCTAGCTGACAAGTCACACAGAATTAATAAACTTGTGCAGACTATGGGCGAGGGGTAATAAGATCATTAATAGCTTGTTAACCCCTCAGCCAGAATATAAAAGACCTGCAGTTTGGCTGTAGGGGGAGGAGTGTGTATGAGTAGAGAACGGGAGAGAGGAGGTAAAGAAAAATAACTGAAAATAAAACAATTGCTACTCGTGCTGGCTTTAAAACCAGCACGATACTTGTTGGATTTAGTGTTTGTTTTATTTTATGTTTTGTTTGTTTTGGCCCACATGCCTTTTGATTTGGAAAAGTCTTTTGTTTTGTGTAAAATGTTTATTTTGAAAAATGCACATGAAGCACATTCTTTACCCTAGTACTGCCTGTTTGTGGTCTGACTCCATCCACCAGCCATCACTGTCGCAATGCAACACAAATTTAGTTCAATAACATATCTAATTTTGTTTGTAAAAAATAAGTGGTGTATGTATTCTCAGAAAGTAAAACATTGCTCAAAATGTATAGATGTATTACTAGTATTAACTGCTAGATTTCTGACCTTGCCTGCCCTTCGTACACATGTTTGAAAATAATAAAACAAAACTATGCTAAAACTTCTACTACCTCAAGTGGCTTCTGAGATAGGAGGCCCCGATACTGTCACATATAACTGTCACAACAATAACTGTGGTAACTAGTAAGTAGAACAATACAGTTAATTTAATGACAGTTCACACAATTCAATGTGGAACCAGGTGGTAACTCTATAGGCCACAGGTGTACAGTTTTGGATTGCTTCGACACCAAATTAAATATTTGAAAGCATCCCTTGAATATAACTGCAACTGCTCTTGATTTACATTCTGGTATTCTTTTCCAGACAGAAAATATCAGCGTTCATGTCAGTGACATGAATGCTGAATTGCCTCCTTCTTCGTAGTAATATTTTCAGTGGCTGCATTACATTTCTTTATGGTCAAGGCTGTAGAAAAAACAATAGCTTCAATTTCATGCTTTCTTGGAAAAATGTAAGCTACATCTGACATTTGAAGTATACTGACTTGCAGAGAGTAAACTTTAAAGAGTTTATGTTCCGTGCACCTGACTCCAAACATATGGCCAATTTAGTTTGGAAGAGTGCCACCTTGAGTCTACAAAGTATGTCATTAATCAGCCCTTTTCAATGCACAGTATTCAGGGCAGTGTGAGAGCAAACTCAGAAAAGTTATTGCCATTCAGCACTGTAGTTATACTTCACTGGGTGCTGCCAACTACTGTAAGCATTGCATGTGTACGCCTTTTTCTTACGTGCAGAATTTGGCAAAATGACTTTGATGTAAGTGAGTATAACAAGATGATGAGATTTAGGTTCAATGAAGACTATTACAATTTAATTTTCTATCAGGAACATTAATTTAATTTGGTTGTAAAAATGTTTTTGAAATTTTTATTGAGTATCCCTGACAGAAATTGTACTGTCCTGGTTAACTTTATTTATTCATTCCTTAACCAGAAAAACAAACAAACATTGAGAGTGATTTAAATAAACAATTTAAATAAGCCAGTAACTGGCAGTGATGGATTTGAGGGCGGCATTCTAATATAAATCTGGCTGCTTTGTTCATTAGTCGATCCAGTTTTTTTTATTGCTCAGCAAGAGGCATGTAAAAGTAAAAGTATCACCATAATCAAACAAAAGAAAAATACAGCTCTTAATAACACAATTTCTACTTTGGAGCATAACGTTTTTTCACTGTTGAAAAAGAAAACCAAGTTTGAGCTATTTTCTGCGATTTGTTAAAATATGCAAATCAAACTTCAGCAATGGATCCATCCATATCCCAAGAGCCTCCCTTATGTACTGGTACCACATGTGCAAGCTTCCACAATGTTGGTATGGTTCCAGTGTTTAAGGATAGAGTAAACCAATGCGCCATAGGCTACGAAATGCTATTACTAGCCAACTTTAAAAAGAAAGGCTTCAATTGAACAGCTCTAGCCCCCTTTTAAAGTATCCAAACCGACACCAACATTTACACTCCTGGCTTGTTCACTAACGGCCAAATTGAAGAGAGGGGTGCTTAACTAGACCAGTCGGCTTGAACTACGTTTTAACACTGCAGCTGTGACATGTTAAAATAGCGGCTTGGCCACATAGCCCTTTTCAGTAGGTTGTATCAAACCTTTTCAGTGGAGACGACCTCGGCATTATTGACACCCATCCTTTCATTTTAAAATACCTTATGTGTGCATACTTGGCATCCTAAAAGAACTATGCTTTCAGTTATGGGTTGGAAGTAAAAAGGCAGAAGATTCAATTTGAATAGATAACATGAAAGGATTGATTAAATATTGAAGGGTAACCTAGTTGTAATTGGCTTTATATTGAATCGGTGATTACAGCAGTGGGATAGCACCAAATGGTTTAGAAGCATTCCCTTTCACTTATGCCAAACTTCTGCGCAGTTTGTGAGATGTCATTTTGCTTTTCCTATGAAAAAAGGCAACTACTGTGGCAGGTTATTTTTTGTTTTTGGGGGATGAGGACAAAAAGTAATGCAAACTTATATCGATCATTGTATTCTAAGTCAGACATGTCGATTGTTCATATTAAATACAATAGTTTTGTCAAATTTGTTTATTCAATTGTATAAAATTGACATAAATCTATAAATTGTGTATTTTACATATCCACAGAGGCTTAAATAAGTGAGACTGTGATGTGTGCATATATTATCCTGAATACTTTTATTTTTGTCAACATTGCAGAGTGTAGCCAAACCAAAATCAACTAAACCCAAGCCATGGAATTTGGAACCTAAAGAAACCTCCCAATTTTAAAGTGATGAATATCCAACACAAACACACACTCGCCAGAGGAAAGCTCAAAATGAGTCATTAGAAGAGGGGTTTTAGAGGTGTAATAAAAAGGTATTCCAGTTGACAACAGAAAAGTAAAAAACTGAATGCACCTCACAAACACTGATATTTGAAGTATCTTATTTCCAATAAAGATTTTTCAGAATCTACTTTTTTATTGAAATTACAGATTGTATAATGTTGTAAAATGCACTGTTGAGACCGCACCTAGGGTACTGTGTCCAACGAAGAGCAACCAGTCTAACCCCAGTGCTAAAGAAGAACAAACAATTGGAGGGCATGGGGTTGATTATCATCTTTAAAATCTGAAAAGGAGTTGACAGAAACCAGGACCAAAGTACATAGGTAGAAATTAAACGGAGATAGACTAAGGACAAAAGATAAGAGACACTTCTTTACATCAGATAGTGGAGAGGGTATGGAATGGGTTACCTGGTCATGTTGTTGATGCTAAATCAGTGGGTTTGTTTAAAACCCAACTTCACAAGGTTTTGAGATCATTCACCTACTAGGACCTGGATGAGTATAGATGGGCTGAATGGCCTCCTCCTGTTCCTAAATTTTCATGTGCTCTTGCAGTGTGGAGTAATGGATAGGGCTCTGGACTCTTGACCGGTGGGTCGTGGGTTCAATCCCAGGTGGGGGACATTGCTGCTGTACCCTTGAGCAAGGTACTTTACCTAGATTGCTCCAGTAAAAACCCAACTGTATAAATGGGTAATTGTATGTAAAAATAATGTGTAAAAAATAATGTATGTAAAAAAAAAAAGTGATATCTTGTAACAATTGTAAGTCACCCTGGATAAGGGCATCTGCTAAGAAATAAATAATAATAATAATACAACACATTTGTAGGGACCAGAATAAGTTAACATATAACTGAAAGGTGCAATGCACAGAACAGTGCACTACTATTGTAAACTTTGTATTTCAGGTAATACTTGTACCATACCAGACATTACATTGTCAAGATAAGTTGTCAGAAAAATGCTTAAAACTAATTTATTTGCTGTACTTGGCCTTAAAACCTTTTTCCGGGAAAAGGGAGATGTATCAGTGCTGTTGCCAACTTGATTATACAGGACAGACATAACAAGTTTCTGGGGGTTCATTAAAGAGACTTTGCATAAGGACCAGTGGGTCTCAGCGTAGCAGCTCAAGACCATCATAATACACTTCACCTGGTCATTAGGGTTATGTTGTCGAACATAGCTAAGGCTTCTGATTTTTGGTTTTAACAGATAAAAAATGATAAAACACCCCTGATTATGTAAAAAAATGAAATAGCAGTGGCGGCTCATCATAAGAGGCTATGGAGGCTAAGCCTACGTGTAATTATGTAAAAGTTAAAAAAAAAAGCGTACCTTACGTCATGCTTTCCAAGGTCTACTGTATTGCTATTGGCTAATGCAGCCTCAAAATGGGTGGGATTCAACCTGCAATCACCCTGTCTGTCAAGTTTTACTGTATTGGTATTGGCTACACGATGCAAGCTTGCGGCAAGCCTCTACCACTCATAATTAAGATTTAATCTTGACGTGTCTGTTGACAGGCAGGTTTTGGGTCATGTGTGGCTACTCCCTTAAGTTTTGATTTTCATACAGTACAGAAGAAATAACAATAAAAAATAACAATAAAGGTCATCCAAAGCCTAAATTGGACCTTCAACAGGGAGGACCAAAACAAAATTGCCTTAATTGCTCATGGTACGAAAAAACTAAATGGTTGAGTATTCGCAGTTTGGTTTTTCAAACCGGCTCTTCATTTTCCAAATATTTTTTCTGCAAATGACATCACTCAGGATTCATCAATCAAGAAAGTCCACAATGTTTTTGTTTTGTTAAAAAAAAAAAAAAAAAATTTCCTAGCTTTTAAATGTAAAAAAATGCCTACACACAAAAACCCCATTAGAATGTGCCTGCGACATAAAGATTTCGTTGTGGAAGACAGCAAAGGAAAAAAGGTACAACAAGTACTGTCGTTACAACTGTACATATGTTGACAAAAAAAAAAAAGCATTTTGGAAAGTAACTGGAAAACATTCATACGGTATGTGGCAGGGCAGGGCCCTGCCTGTAAATAATAATATTATTGTTGTGTTGTGATTTGGTGTTGGTTGGCAGGGATGGGGTTAATTTCCTATCCCTGCCAAAATACATGTGAGAATGTGGCTGGAGCTAATTGAGCAATTGATAATTAGGCTCCAGCCACATGGTAGAAAAAAGGGGAAAATCCTTTGTTTGGTGGAGGTGTTTTGAATGAATGAATGAGTGAGTGAGTGAGTGAGTGAGTGAGTGAGTGAGTGAGTGAGTGAGTGAGTGAGTGAGTGATTGTTTGTGCTGTTTATTTATTTATTTTTTTGAAAAAGAAAAACTGTAGTGAAGGCTAATGCCCAGCCTACATTTTTGTATTTTGTTTAAACCTTTTGTTTTGGCCCTCATGCCAGTTATTTTGTGATTATTTTAGTGTGAAAGTTTTGTTTTTGTTTAACTGTTTTATTTTTGCTCTGTGAGCAGTGTTTTGTTCAACTTTTGGATTTCCTTTTGTTTATTAAACTGCGCAGAAGCACTTTAACTGCAGTTTCCTTGCCTCCGAGTCTCTTTGCCTGCCAATAACATCTGGGCCCGCAAGGCTACCCTGTCACACGGTATATAAAAAGCAATTGACATAACTCAAAAATAGCTAAAAATGAGCACAGAAAAATTTAATTAAAACAGAAAGACAGAAGCCTTAAACATTGCAAACCAGGCAATGCATTGTTGTATATCCCTGGAACTAAGAAAGCAACACAAATGTGTTGCATGTGTGAACTCATCTTGCACGATTTAATGTTTTGTTTTATTTTTTTAATATTTCAATATGAATAACCAAAGGCCAAATTACATACTGAAATTCTGCAACAGTACAGTGAATACTTTTTTTCATTTTAATGTTCTCATTTTTAGTTATTTTACATTTTTATATAAAAAAAATAAAAATAAATATGCACACATGTGCCCTTCTAGATGCATTCCTGTGTATTTTACATGTATTGAATTGCCATGTACCCTTTCCGAGGAAAATATAATGTTAATTTAATGCTTTAGGTCCTTTTGGTGTGTTGATGTATGTTCTGCTGTATACCATAACTTATTGGTGCATTTCTTTAAAGTTTCAGAATTTCAGTCACTGAATATTAGGTTGGTGTTCGAGGTAAATAGTTTGCTTCGGGGTGCTTGCTGTTTAAGAAGTAGTCTTTCAATGTTTGGTGGAGAGCGAGAAACTGGCGGCCTGAGAGAAAAGGGTGACGGCTGAGTA
This sequence comes from Acipenser oxyrinchus oxyrinchus, assembly GCA_030684275.1. Lineage (NCBI taxonomy): Eukaryota > Metazoa > Chordata > Actinopteri > Acipenseriformes > Acipenseridae > Acipenser > Acipenser oxyrinchus. The sequence goes on from CM060252.1 coordinate 29,223,473, forward strand.
AGACTGAAAAATCAGATTAGGTGCAGCAAAAGAAAATAAATGGTGGTACTAATATTAATACAGAATCACATATATATTTTATTTAAAAACTGAGTGTGCATCAGCACTAATGAAGAGTCCATTTTTCTCCCTCTTTGTCTTTCATGTCCTGGTGGTGATAATGACAGCTATGGCAATCTGGATTGGCAAATCTAGGTAAGTGTGTTACTTTGTGTTGACCCCTATTCCTCTTTCAGGAGCTAAAACATGGCAGTGCTTAAAAGCAAAGTTTACAGGACTGGCAGTATAGCAACAAGGTGTAACAGTTGTGGCAGAGCATATAGGAGGCTGTGTGGTCCAGAGGTTAAAGAAACGGGCTTATAACCAGGAGGTCCCTGGTTCAAATCCCACCTCAGCCAATGACTCATTGTGTGACCGTGAGCAAGTCACTTAACCTCCTTGTGCTCCGTCTTTCGGGTGAGACGTATTTGTAAGTGAGTCTGCAGCTGATGCATAGTTCACAGACCCTAGTCTCTGTAAGTCGCCTTGGATAAAGGCATCTGCTAAATAAACAAAAAAAAGAGCAGGGAGGAGAGAGAAAAATGTAGTAATATAAGACTACATCCCCCAGAATGCCATAGGGTTAGAATTAAAGCTAGAATTGGAAGCACCTGGCTCTAATTTAATAAGGGACACCTGCCTGTGATTAAGCAAGCAGGTCACAAATGTTTTGTTTGGCTGTCTGTGGAGGCCAAAGACCTGTGTGGTAAAACACAAAGAGAACTGTGGGTTTTGTTACCGGTAAACGGTTTAGCCGTTCGGGTCTATGAGTTTAGAAATTGATAAAGTTTAGTTAGCACTACTAGGTTGAGTTAGGCTTTTGTTTAAACCTTTTGTTTTATTGTAAAGAATAAAAGTGCACAAAAGTGCTAAACTTGCAGTTCTGGTGTCTGAGTCTACTGTTTTAATGGTGCAAACAAGCCTTGGCCGGGATGCGTGATCACACAGTCTGTGTGGCATTCACTGGCACACTCCTTTAACCCTACACATCTTCTTAACACTACCGTTTACAACATGGACATTATTCTAGGATTTGTCCTTTGCTGTGTTTATATGAAAATTGCATGTGTACATTTGTGTCAGTCAGTAAGGCCCAATTATCCAGGCAACCTGAATATAACAAGACAGGGCAAGCAAATGTTTATTTCAGCTGCCCACTGTGTGATTTTAAGCAACCGTTTGTGGAGAGTGACCTCTTTGTTCACTTAAGGAACCACTTGAAAATACATGAGATTGTGACATGCCCTTTTAAAAATTGCAGATTTGAGACAAGTGTCTACTCTACAGGTAATGCTCACAAGTGTAAAGTACATATGTCTCATAGTCTAACAGACTTCAAAGAAGAAATAGTGATCCGAGAGGCAGAAAGCTCAAATTATAATAGCCAGCTCCAAGAGGAGGACTTGTTGGGAGAAACAGCATAAATGCATTCAGAATGAAGACATTGATGCATCAGCTGCTTCTTCTTCTGCTTCTTCTTCATCCTGTGCATTCAGAGGATTTGCAGGATCAGCTGGAGCATAATTTAGCTTCCCTATTTCTGAACATGTAAACCATTCTTCACGCATCAAACAGAGCGACACAGGAAATACTAGAACATATCAATAAAATATCCTCTCCTATGATTTCAGTTCTTCGGATTCTACAGAAACATGGCTATAGTGTCAATAATTCCATTATCAGGGAGCTAGTTGATGCTGTCACTCAAAATAACATACCCTTCCAATCAACTTCCACAGGTGGCACTCTTACCAGTGCTAAAAAAAGGTCATCTTATGAAGAATTGTTTTTCCTACAGTAATGCCTGGTGAGTACTTACAACATTCACCTCCACTATCTATTATGTACATCCTAAAAATGCTACAGGAGTTATTGAACTGAAATGATGTTTTAGACAAAGCCCAAGAAACCGCAATTGTACAGCCAGGTGAATACAGGACATACTGTGATGGTTCATATTTGAAGAGAAATAAACTGCTGTCAGGGGATGAATAAAATATGTGCTGTTTACTGGGCCCTTGCAAATCTACCAACAAAGTATCTGTCTTTCTTGTATACAATCCAACCCACTTTTTTATGTAAGGCAAATCAGGAATATTAATTGCAGAAATACTGAGCAGTGAGTGCTGCTTTCCTTCCTTCTAGGCAGGAGACACGACTGCTAATCTGATAATCTAGGACTTGGGCCCCTGATCGATGCAGTCAGATAATCACACAGCTGTGCTTAGAGGGCTTCCAATCTTTCTGGGGGAGGATGCAGCAGGCCTCTTCAAAATATGCATGGTACTTCATACTAAATATGTTCCTATGAACAGTCCTACTAAGCTCCCTCTTACAAAGGACTGTGGACTGTGCTGTGTGATCCAGCTTCATGTATTGTAACCATCCACTCATGGTTGTATCCACTACGCAACATTCACTCACTCTCTAGACTCCAACATGAGCCACCACAGTGTGTAAGGGCTGGTTTCGCAGACCTCGATCAGCACTAGCCTTAAACTTGTTAACTAAATTAACAGTAGGTTGTCTTAGTGCTAATCGGGGTCTATGAAACCATGGGGAAATGCTTGTACCAAGTGTCCCTTGTCAAGATTGTATATAGTTCCATTTAATGCAGTCTCCATCTTAATTATTAAGACTTAGTAAAACACCAAATTTAATGTTGCACTTATCCCAATTGATAATCCTATGCCATTCAGCTTTAATTTTTGCATTGTTTGACTGAACCTTTCAGAATTAAGCAAATGCAAAGTATACAATTGTTCTTATAGGGGCAATCAAGGATTATCTGTAACCAAAGAGATGTACTAAATACTTTAGTCAACTTTTGATTGTATGATTAACCATCGACACAAGTTTCACTACTGTTTTTTTGTCCAGTATTGCTGTAGGTCCCTTTATTGTTTGTATTGGTTTCTGTTTTTCAGGAAACTGATTCTGAAAAACTTCATGTAATAGATGTACCCGTGGGCCTTTTTACAATTGTCAATGAGAATGACATAGTACATACAGTGCACTTCAATCCAACAGCTGTAGCCATCATCATCACACATAACCATAAAGCGCCAATCCAGTTACCAGCTGGTCACTAAATAACATGCAAAATATGGGAACAATTAACATTAACATCTTAAAAAAATATTCTCAACTGTGAAAATCAGAAAGTTGTATGCAGCAGGCATCAAGAGATTAGTAAAGTTACAGTTTGATGAGCCACAACTTTACTAATGTCTTAAATGATACTGCATGCCAGCTTTCATAATTATTTTTTAAGTTTAAAGAGCTGTACATTTGATACTTTTGAATTCAAGTAAAAAGAGCCATGCTTTGGAACTTACTTTTTGGTCGATTGCACAGTCCTGGTCTTTTGTATTAACTTTGTTGGTTAAATTGACAACTTGACATACGCATTGTATAGACTTACTATTTGCTGAACGACTAAGTTCTAGTTCAGGTTAAAACAACTGTGTTGGAAATTGAAATAAAAAAAGAATATTTGTTATGGAATCATTTTAAAGGGTACATAAATTAAAGGGTACATAAGGACCTTTTTATTTTATTGTGTTGCATGTTCCCATGTGTTGCTACAACTGTTTACTTAAGGTGTGTGTGTTTATTTATTTTTTTATTTTACATTTTGACCACTTTTTTTAACCCTTTGCGGTCCATTGTCGGACTGGGTCCGACATTGCAATTATTCCTATCAGGTCCTTTGTCGGACCCTGTCCAACATCATCCAAAAAACACAAAAAAGTCGTTTTTCTCCGAAAGCGAGAAAACCATTCAATGGCTGAGTGGGAGCGAAAAGGAGCCGAGACAAGCCGATTAAAAAAAAAAAAGGCGTATCTCATGAATAGTCATACTTGCCCCTGGCATCAGATGGGGGCGTGTGGCAATGTGCCCCGCCCATGTGTGCATTTCTATGTTGTATGTTGCGTGGTGTTAATGTTGGTAGTATAGAGATGGCTGCACGGGATATAAAATGGGTGTGTGCAGCACGAGTTATTTAAGATGTATTATTGTATTTAGGCACGAGGATGGCACATCACTCACGCAGCATTTAAAGTATTTAATATGTGAGCACGAGGTTGCACATATTAATTCACGTGCTGGGATTCAAGTGAATAATTAATTGGTAATTGAATCCCGGCACAACAGTATATATAGATGCACGTCTTACTCACTCGGTTTTGTGTGTTCGGTGAGTGGAGAACGGGTGTAGAGAGGAGGAGAGTTAAAGAAAAGTAAATAACAATTGCTATCGCGTGCTGGTAGGACCAGCACGATACTTGTTTGTTTATAGACTCACCGTGTTTGTTTGTGTGTCTGTTCGTGCACTGTCTGTTTACTGTTTCATCGTTTTGTTCGTCTGTTTATTTTGGCGTAAAGTGCCGTGTCCTGTCTTCTGTTTGTTTAAACCTTTTATTTATAATAAACCACGCAATAGCGCTTTCATCATTTCACCTCATCTGTCCTGTCTCTGTATTAATTTCCTGGATCTGACGTCACCACTCAGCCAGCCGTGTGACAGGGCGGTCATAAGGAAACAAGCTGGGTGTTACTGTATCAGCACACAGAGACTATCACGGACATTTGCAGAGCTTTTTCGAGATGTTATAGCAATAAAATAATGACTTGGATTGCATTATTGAGGAGTTTGGTGATAAAACGAGTCATCAGGAGATGATTGATCGATATGTACGACTATTATTATTATTATTATTTATTTGTTAGCATATGTGAAAGCGATAGCGAACGAAAGGGTGGGGCGGGGCTGGAGATGCCTAGTGAGTGCTTTGTTGATATGCAGGGCCATTTAAACCCGTTTGACTGTGGAAAAAATACTTTTTAAACAGCTGCCTAAAATTAACTGCGCGTGTGAAAATAAATTAGACCTGGCGAGCCTGACACACAGTTAATAAATGGACCGCAAAGGGTTAAAACTTTTAAATTGCATTCCCTGCCTCAAGATGGCTTCACATGTACCCACATGGACCTCTCAGAACTACATTTCCCATCATCCTCCTGCTCACATATGTAACTGAGATGGATTTACCAGTGAGCAGTAGGGTGATGGGAAATGTAGTTCTGAGTGGTCCATGCGGGCCACAACTTTATACCAAAAACACTCAGAAGAGGGTGATGCAGTGCTGCTCCGCCCCAACGAGCATAAACTCACAACTCACCCTGACAGTATCGTCATTTTCCTTTTCAGCCTAACCTGATTAAGAGAGTTGATAAGTAAATCTTCCTGTGTATTTTTAATCATTTTATTATTTCTAGCATATTTTCGGAAAATTTTCTGTGTTTTCAGCTCGCGCTGGTTAAGTCCCACTGCGGCCTTGTGTGCCGTGGGAAGCCTGCGGCTCTATTGCCGTCCCTCCCGGGATCTTAGCGCACCAAGTCGATAACTTGTTCAGCTGAAATTTATATATTTAGATTATTATTGAAAAATATATTATTGAATAATTGTCTAATTATTAATTTTATAGTATTGTTTACCGTGTGTTTCCTTTCGGTTGTATATATACCGAGCATCAAAAACTTTTCAATATTATAACACATTTATTTCTGAAAAAAATAAGGTATATAAATGATGGATGTTGATGAAATGTTCCTGGTTTCTTTTTAATCACTCAATCATTCATCCTTGACCATGACACGCTTGAGTGACTATGACTGAGGCATATGCACTTAATCACCTAATTAGTGAGACAGCCGACTGGACACTGGATATGGTGTGATTTCAGCTGTTGAATTGCAAGCTTGAATAAAAGTAATAAAGAAAATCACAGAAAAAAAAACAATATACCACATCTGTCAAGAGAGCAGTGCCTTCGTGCAATTGGCATGTTGGAGGCTGGACTAGGGCAGCGTACTGTGGCTCGCCGTCTTGGGTGCTCACAGCCAGCATTTTCAATCCTGGCGAGACGGTATAACCAGACGGTATAACAAGACACACTCTGTCAATAACAGGCCACAAACTGGGAGACCATGAGCAGTATCTTCGTGATGTCAATTGTTAATCATCAGCAGTAGTCAGCAATTGTTAATCATCACTGATGATCACATCTAGTGAATTTTATCCAAATATTAATAATTTCTTAACAGACGCCCTTATCCAGGGCGACTTACAATTGTTACATTATTTTTTACATACAATTACCTATTTATACAGTTGGGATTTTACTGGAGCAATCTAGGTAAAGTACCTTGCTCAAGGGTACAGTAGCAGTGTCCCCCATCTGGGACTGAACCCACAATCCTGACCAGAAGATTGTGGGTTCAATCCCAGATGGGGGACTGATACTCCACACTGCTGCCCCAAATATAAGCCATAAGTTTCTTTTGTTGCTCAAATATAAGTGATACATTTTGATGCTCAGTATATAATGTGCTTCGTTTCTTACAGGAGAAGGTAAGTATTGAAACCCGAGCAGCTACTGTGGGCGTTCCTACTTCAGCAGCTCATTGCTGTTTTAGTACAGCTATCCAGCGGCACTATTACAAAGGTTTGTTTGCAATCAGGCTATAAGAAATTAGCCAGTGGCTTATGCAGGTGGGCATCCCTGCTACTCGCTACAAAACAGTAACTAGTGACCTGTCGCACCCGATCCTAAGGGACAGAGGTTACTGTTCCGGTGCGGACTACTGCCATTCTCGTTTTTGTACTGACTAGTAGTTTAGCCAGTGGCTGACTTGTAGGTGGGCATCTCTACTAACGTGCCACTAGCAGTAGCTGTAGTAGCTGTGTTATCGCCCCCGTTCTCACTTGTGAGTTCGAGGTTACTGCTTCGGTACTGAGTGCATCGAGTCGTTACCGAGTGACGGTGCCGAGTGAACCGGGTTGGTACCAAGTGTCGGTTCCGAGCCCAGTATCGGTACCGAGTGTTGGTTCTGAGCACATAAAGTGTCAATACTCCACTGTGTGGTCTGTACACTGTTTGTTGTGAACACAGCACTATTACCATGTCTGGGTTCCATACGTGTGTCTCTTGCAAGGCTAAACTGCCTGCAAATAATGGACACAAAAAATGCATTGTCTGTCTGGGCCCTGAGCATGCGCATAGGGCCTTGACTGACGTCACTTTTTGTGAATAGTGAGCTCCCTTCTCCAAGCGTACGCTAGAGAACCATGTAGCACATCACTCAAAGGAGCGTTCCTCCACGTCTGTGCGGCATTCAGTGTCACCTATGTGTGAAGCTGGACTCTCCTCCTGCTAAGGGGGGGAGGAGCAGCAATAAGAAGAGTAGAGCCGAGACTTGTTCCTCGCCGCCTTCCTCTTCATCTTCCAAATCCCCTTCACCTTCCCCTCCTCCAAAACGGAGAAGGAAGAAAAGCCACCGCTCACGTTCGGCAAACATGGGACAGATGGGTAAGATCTGGGAGGTTGTGTCACGCCCGCAGGCAATTTTAACTGTAATACTGGATCCTCCACTACCTATTCCTGTTGCACCCTTGCAGGCAGTGACTTTGTAAGTACAGTACCTGCAACTCAAAGTAGTTAAGTAACTGCCTGTTTCTCAAGTGACTAGAACTCAAAGTAGTCAAGATTATATAACTGTTTGGAAGTTATTCAACTCAAGGTAGTTAAGTACCTCTGACTGTTTCCTAAGGTACGAGTTCACTAAATATTGTGGAAGTTACCACAACTCAAACTAGTTAAGCACCATTGACTGTTTACGAAGTTAGTACAACTCAAAATTGTCAAGTTAAGTGGCTTTTTAAAGTTACTGTAACAAAAAAAAAACACAGATTTCCATTAACTTAATATTTTCACCATTGGAGAACTTGAACTTGTTGAGTAACTATTTTTTTTAAGGCAATGAGTTACCTCTCTTTTTTTAAGTAACCTCAACTTGTTGGGGTTTACAGTGTAGGGGGATATATATTTAAATGGTTTCTAATATTGCTGAAGATTCAAAGAAAGAATGAATTGTTAAGAAATAGAAGAACCACGATATTGAAGCATACTGTTTTTTCATGGTTGGCACGTATGGGGAAATCTTTTCCAGTAGGTTTTGCAATACACATTCTGGATTTCCTAAATACATTTTAGATTTCATTGTCTTGAAAGTCTGAATAATGCTGAATAATAATAAGAAGAAGAATATTACCACTAATGCATATTTGTATTTAAATTTACGACTGTGGGAAGAGGTTGTTGGGAAACATTGATCTGATTTTACAAAACCATAACAATTCACATATATTAACACAAACATTGGCTGAGAGAAGCCATGTGTTAAATTATGTTTAGGTCAAAAGTGAATTCTACATTAAAGTAAAACATAATACACATATGAAAAAGATAATAATATTAGATCTAAAGTTGCAATACATGAAATACATCACCCTAACACTGTACACAGGGCAGTGGTGTATTTAAGTATTACTGTTGTTTAAGTCATTAAAACAAGACACTCCATTTCATTTTATATATTTTTACACAAAGAATATAATAAACATTGTCAATATTTAGGTCTTCTATTTACCTTGAATGTTTAAACCCAAAAATGATTAACAGATTAACAGCTATACTCCTTTAAAATAAAGCTACCATTTCACCTCCATTCATTCATGTGAGCCAGGCAATTCTAACACGGAAAACTTTTGTGCCATTTGCCCTTGCAAGGCAATGACATAATGACATCATATGCGTATAACTAATTGTGTTCTCCTACTGTGAAACATGACACTGCTGAATTTCCATTGACATTACTTGCAGTTCCTGGGGAGACATACTGTACATGTAGTAAGTTATTTCACATAACAGGTAGAAAGAAAAAAATGTGAGGAACAAACAAAGATAGTTAAGTCAAATTCAAATTAATTAACCTTTTAATATTGTTTTGAGAACTTTAAATTTAATACTGGGTGGTTTTCTAATCATGATCACTTTCTGTGCCAAAAGTTTACTTACATTTTTTGTATTATTGTTTAGTTAAATATCTCTAAACCTATCATATCAGTTATACCTGCACTGGCATAAACTGGCCTCAGTTTTAGCAATTCATGGTATAGCAACAAAGTGCATCGCTAGGCAACCAATAATATGGTCTGCATGTCAGTGCTGGCCAAGCATGACCTTGGATTTGAAGAAACAATCAAGCCTGAAGACTAAGTACTTTTCCTCATACCCAAGCTGGCCAAAGGTGTTTGTTCTAAATATTCTAACACAAGACTGATCTTTTACTGAGTAGAGAATATTGTGAAATATGTCTTCTGGACATATTGAAATTACTGTACAACTACAGATTAAATGACTCAAAACTCTATAACTGCACAAGTTTCTGGAAGGACACAAGCTGTTGCACAGTTAAATAAAAATACCCCAAACATAAAAAATACATGTTTAAATTGTAATACACATGTATGAAAAGCACAAGTTACCTCGTCAAAATCTAGCAATAATTTAGAGCTCCTTTTCACTGATATAATTAAGTTAACAATACTTGAGTGTAGTTTTGCTCTTTAATGGCATAGCTTTCATGGAAATACAAAAATAAGTCGATTTACCCTCCCTTTTAAGTCTTACCATGTTTTGGCCGCACACTTACTATAGCGTGAGGAATGTGCATGCTATTTCACTTTCTCATGACAATGGAGAGAAAATGTGGAGTTTCTAAACTGCATGGAAACCCTGCCAAAGATGTGTTAATTATTGTTCCATAGCATCAACTTTATTTACATAAGAACATAAGAAAGTTTACAAATGAGAGGAGGCCATTCGGCCCATCTTGCTCTTTTGGTTGTTAGTAGCTTATTGATCCCAGAATCTCATCAAGCACCTTGTCTGCATACGACATGCCTTTTAAACCTGGGATAATTCTGGTCACTCTTCTTTGCACTCTTTCTAGAGCAGCAGTATCCTTTTTGTAACAAGGTGACCAGAACTGAACACAATATTCTAGGTGAGGTCTTACTAATGCATTGTAAAGTTTTAACATTACTTCCCTTGATTTAAATTCAACACTTCTCACAATATATCCGAGCATCTTGTTGGCCTTTTTTATAGCTTCCCCACATTGTCTAGATGAAGACATTTCTGAGTCAACATGAACTCCTAGGTCTTTTTCATAGTTCCCTTCAATTTCAGTATCTCCCATATGATATTTATAATGTACTTTTTTTTTTGCCTGCATGCAATACTTTACACTTTTCTCTATTAGATGTCATTTGCCATGTGTCTGCCCAGTTCTGAATGCTGTCTAGATCATTTTGAATGACCTTTGCTGCTGCAACAGTGTTTGCCACTCCTCCTATTTTTGTGTCGTCTGCAAATTTAACAAGTTTGCTTACTTTACCAGAATGTTACCTCGCTCCATTTTGAGGTTTCTCCTCTAATTTCTCCTCTAATCAGTACTTTGTACTTTAGTTCCATCATCATTACACATATACTACCTATTGGAGAAGCCTGTGGGTCACTTAGTTAAAGCACAGCCACTATATGAACCATGTGATTGTGGTTTGAATCCTACCCATGCTATGCTGCCTATTTTGGCTGAGGACCTGTAGGGAAATTCACTCCTACAGGTTAAGGAGGAAACGCATGTGGGATAGCTTGCATCATTATACTTCAGCTACCGCAACTTGTCAGGTGCCTAACAAGTCCAGACAGACCACTACAGTCCTCCTCTTCGGTAATTGGGTTGCAACAGTGAAGAGACTTTCAAAGTGGGTATGAAAACAGGGTTAAAATGTATTTAAAAAACATTCATTCATACATACCACGGTCAGCTCCTAGCAAACAGCATTCAGGCAGCATTTTAGGGTGTCTGGCATCTACCTCTACCTCTACCTCTACAGTGCATCATTGTTTGCCCAAAAAGTCTTATTGTACAAAGCATTTACACTATATACCTTAGAACCAACCAAAACTGCAGAAATATTTGGTAGCTTTAGCAATGACAAAATCTACTGGAGCGGTATTGCTGACATACATTTGCAGGCTCTAAAAATGTGTGGCAAATGTAATTAGTAATTGCCAGTACTGAATCTCTGAGCGAAAATACACTCATCCCAGGATAACGTGGGGGCGATCGATGCGACCTCGCTGGTTGGTGGTCGTCTTTTCTTTCAGGGAACCAGGGTTATGGTAAGTAACCTAACACTCCCTTTCAATTCGAAAACGACCACCAAAACATACTTAGATGAGGGACACATCAGAACTGCATAACCCAAGGTTAGCGGTGTGAGCGTGCAACCTCAAGGAACCTGGAGAAAGCATGCGGCATAGCCCAGCTAAGTGGTACTAAGTACTGCGTGCACGAATCAACACTGTGCACCAAGAGCACTGGGCGCTACGCGCACCGAGTTTATCAAGTGCACCGAGCACCGCCTGCACCTGGCACTATATGCACTCAACGTACCAAGCACTGCGACCGCTATGTGCGCTGAGGTACTGGACACTTCTTGCACCGAACACCGTGCGCGCCGAGTGCACCAAGCACCATGCGCACTGAGTGTATCGAATACCGTGTGCACCGAGTACTGCTTGCACTGAGTGCATTGAGTGCATCGAGTGCACCAAGCACTGTGTGCACTGCGTGCACCAAGGCACCAAAGTACCATGCGCACCGAGCACTGTGAGCACCAGGCAAACGATGCACCATGTGCACCGAAGTACCAAGGGCTGAACGTGCACCGAGGTACCGAAGCACTGGTGGGCCTACCCTGACCGCGTGTAGTCACATACCTGGTCAGCGCGCAGCATATACCAGGGAGACACAAAGGCTAAAGCAGCAGCGGGCGAATGAAAAACAACAGGAGAGAACACAGTTTTTTTTTTTTTTTTTTTTTTTAAGGCCCGACACAGCAGGGTGGGCAGACTGAGGCAGCCGGCAAGGTCTACTCTACAGCGGGGCAGGTAAAAACGCAGCCCCGGTGGAGGAATTACACGGCTGACTGGCTGTTGTTGTTTGTTTTTATTTATTTATTTTTTTACTGCACTGCAGCTAAATCCACAGCACAACGCAGGCAAAGCAGGGTTGTGTGACCAGTCAACAAACAGGTGGACATGCAACAACAACAGTACAACCTTTTGTTTATTTATATTTTGCCTGACTGCATGGCGGAATCACTCAACAGTGGGGGTACAGCAAAGCCTAGCCCCGGCAGAGGAACTGCGTTCTCCCCAAGGGTGTAGCTTGAAAAGACACACACACACTCCTTTAACCCTTTGCGGTCCTATGTCGGACCTGGTCCGACATTGCAATTTTCCCTTTCTGGTCCAATGTCGGACCCTGTCTGACATCATCAAAAAGACGCAAAAACAGGTCTCTAGTCGCTTTTTCTCTGGAAAAAGCCGAGAAAACCATTCAATGGCCGAAAGGAGACCAATAGGAGCAGAGAGAAGCAGAAAAAAAAGGGGGGCGTATCTCATGAATACAGATAGCCCCGGCACCACAGAGATAACATGGACATAAACAAAGAAGATAGCTGCTTCTGCATCCAGCGCTCAAAGAATATCACAGACATTTGCAGAGTTTTTTTTCGATGTTATAGTAATAAAATAATGACTTGGATCGCATTATTGAGGAGTTTGGTGATAAAACGAGTGATCAGGAGATGATTTATCGGTATGCACTACTATCAAGAAGTATGTGAAAAAAAACAGTGAACGAGGGGTGGGGCGGGGCTGGAGATGCAGTACTGAGTGTCCTGTTGATATGCAGTGCCTTTTAAACCTGTTTTACTGTGAAAAAAATACTTTCAAACAGTGTGTCTAAAATAAACTGCGCGTGTGAAAATAAATTGGACCTGATGCGCCTGAGACACGCTGAATAAATGGACCGCAAAGGGTTAAATCAGTACTGCACAGGCAGTCGCACACATATGACAGGCTGCTGAAGAAAGGAGAAGAAAGAGGCTTTATTTTAGAGCCGCTGATTCCATGAAAGCGGCAAGCCAGCTTTCAGCACGAATGCAGAATACGCTCAGTTGTAAACACAGAGGTCTCACCTTACCATCAGTGAGAGGCAAAAAGAGAACATGGCTTCCGTGGGTTGACTGTTTAATCCCTCGGTAGGTGGGACCGACGACGTCACCCCAGGAATGGGCCTATTGAAAGGGAACTAAAATTAATCTTTTTTAATGATAGCTTAATTTTACATACTTAGATACATCTTTTAAGAGACCCTCCATTGTTAACTGGCTTCACCTGCTGAATGAGGGAAAGCTGGATCATTATTACGACCCCACTCCAGAACTGGACATCTCCAGGCGGAGTTCCAATCCCAGCTCTATTTGTCATAAAAACTGTTAGATGGTGAGGGTTGACACATGTGAGCACCAATGTGTTGACCCCGACTCTGACGAGGATATGATACTTTTACCAAAGCATGGAAGTATGGCTGGAGATTCTCACTGCCAAACATATCCTGGATGGATATATTGTCTTAAATTGCAAAAAATATATTTTTTAATGACCTTTGGGTCAAAGTTTATAGGCTTGAGCAAACCATCCTTATCTGCAGTCTACAATGATTTTTTTTACCCCCCGTCTCCTTCCCTCCTTCATTTTAGAAAATCAGTTTGACCATTTATATTCTACACATAGACAATCTTATGCAATGATGGAAAAGTGTAAGCTTCATTCAAATGTTGGTCACAATATTTATTGGATAAAAGTGACAATAAATATGGTGACGTCACCTAAGGGTAAGTGACCCAAGTGTCAGCGGGACACATGGTCACCTTACAGCGGGACAGTTTTGGATAGTTCAGGCTATTCAACTCGCAACCCAAGGCATTCTGGTATGTTTTACCTGTCTCAGGTACCATTCACTTATCTCTTTCCTTTAAGTGAAGCAGGACTACGCTTACCAGAATGCATTGGGTTGTGAGTTGAGAAGCCTGAACTATCCCAAACTGTCCCGCTGAACAAGGGCAAAACATAAACTGTAATGTTTTTTTTTTCTCTCTGAAATATAAAAAACAGATTCCTTACATCACAAAACTGTAACTGCAAATACATAAAGTTGGTGCTAATGGTATAGCTTATTCATTTTTTAAATTAACAGCCATACACTAACTGTTTGTTTATTTTTCTATGAGGAAATGACAAATAGTCAAATACGTTGGGTGACAATGAGTTTTATATTTTTTAAAAATCTTAATTGCTGTAGCTTTATGGTTAGACTACAGAAAGTCTACAAGATAATAACAATGATACGTGATTCTCAATTCATGCTAGTGTCAGCATGCATGTTTTCTTTTCTCTAGGTCAAGATATTTTGCAGCGCTATGGCCTCTTCTTTAGTCTATTCTTGCTATTTGCACCAATATAATAATACAAAAAAAAATACTTTATTAAACCATGTATTGTTTCTGTTTCCCATTACCTATTGCAATCCTTCACATTGTAGCTCTTCTTGTAGGTTTTTCTGGCTCAAGCACCCAGGTCGTCATGTCAGTTTCATCCATTGCATCCCAAAACTCCTTTAGCGACTCCCAAGGCTGCCGGTGAATGTTTATCAGGGAGCTCTGTGAATGGATGAAAAGTTGAGCATGTTGAGTGGTATCCTACAAACAGTAACACTGAATGATTATTTCTTAAACACAACACAGTTTCAAAATCAAACCTTATAGCCAGCTGCAAAATGCACTGCAGGACATTAGGTCAAGGTATCTTACTTTATCTGTGCCAAAGGTATTTGTTATGCAGATCATACAACTATTGACTACAAGATGATAGACTTGAGTGAGTTATTTTTACCACAAATAACATTACAACACAGTACTTTGCTATTTATTCGCTGATGTCTTATGACACTGTGGGCCCCAGTCAGTAAGCTTTAATTTGTTTTGTTTTTTTCATAAAGTCTGTTTTGATTAATTAAATTAAGTTTGGTATAAGTTAAATGTACTGTAGACCATTGTTAAATAAGCCAATAAAACAAAAAAAATGCCATGAATATTACATTTTTATTAGGCAAAACTGATTTTGAAAACATTCTTTAAATGACTCATGTTAAAGCTTTCTGAATATGGCTTGTTCACTTCTATACTGTATACTCACTTCTAGCCTGTTAAGACAAACTGTGAATACATAAAAAAAAGAAAAAAGTGAATACATAAATAAAATAAACCATCAGCAGCAAATTTCTACTGAAATAGCATGTTTCTGTGCACCACAGATGATGTATAAGTAGTAAAGGATTATTTGAATAATAATTTAAAAAGTAATTTGTGCCATTTTTAAGTTGCCATTTGTGCCATTTTTAAGGCATACAGGTTTGTTTTACATACACAGTAAATGAAAAAGTACGGAATCTGCCCTTATATTCTGAGATTGTTGACAGCCTTTGGTATCCAAATTGCAACAAAGGCTGAAAAAGTAAAAACATTTAAACAGTAAATGAAAATACAAATCCTAACATCATTTTACAAAAGTTTAACCAAAAATGTCCTGTTTAGTTTGCTTCTGGTAATTAATTGAACACACTGTATATAGCTCCAGTTTTCTTTTAAATGTTTTCAGCAAAAAAGACACCAGCTGCATCAAAGATCTCTCTGTCCAGTACAAGAAGGGGATATTTCACGTGTCTGTTGTTATTTTTTCTACATTTATATATGTTTTTACTGTGTTTGATAATTCACTGATGGTGAAAATAGAATGTCTCTAAAAGGTGGACACACAAACGAAATATTTTTAGCATTTAGTGTTTCAGGTAAGCAGTTAAATATTTAAGAACATTTGTTGTATAATAACTATTTTTAGACATGAAATGTCGTGAAATAAGCAATTTTTACTGTTAAAAAATACAGCCCTAGTTATGGGTAGTCAGTGTATTGCCCTACTTC
Source organism: Acipenser oxyrinchus oxyrinchus (assembly GCA_030684275.1). Classification (NCBI taxonomy): domain Eukaryota; kingdom Metazoa; phylum Chordata; class Actinopteri; order Acipenseriformes; family Acipenseridae; genus Acipenser; species Acipenser oxyrinchus. The sequence continues at coordinate 29,239,320 of CM060252.1, forward strand.
TGCTTTCCTAGCAGGTTTTTAAAAATGAATCCCTTTTTATTTTACAGGTTGTCACTAAATACACTTTATCAAAAAAAAAAGCGGATATTCTAGTGAACTAGACAGCTATAGTAACTGTAAATCACAAAAGATGCTTTATTCAGGAACGCATTATAAATTGAAGGAGGGGGAGGGTAATTGCATTGCACATTGTGCCAAGGCTAAATTCATTTCTAATGTTGGATTCTTTAGAAAAGAAGGATTCACAAGCTTATTATAACAAAGTGCAGTGTTTGTGTATTTAGCTAAGTTCTGTATTTTCAAGATAAATATGATTGAAAATGTGTCAGATGCTGAGATTCAGATTTTCCATGGCTAATACAAGTATGGAAGTTAACACTATTTAATTCTTGCTACCTTGGAATGTTTTGCTGTTTATACAGCTCTCTAAGTTCACTTATGAAATATGCCTTGGATCTGTATTTTTCTGGCTGCTTTGTGGTTTTAACTATCTCTGCAAGAAAATAGTATAGGGACATCACAATGTCCAATATGAGTCACTTTTAATGGTCAGGGGACAGTTGGGAAATTCTCTCAGATTGTGTCAGTTAGAATTCTCATGCATCACAGAGGAGTTCTGTTTCAGCCAGTAACCTTTTCAAACTACAAATATTTAACTACTTTAATGACTTAAATATGTCTTCTTGGACAAGCTCATAAATCATGTCTCACGATTGACAGCTGATAGAATTTGGCCCAGCTTTACTGTCTTCTGTCAGAGTGACAGACTGCAGGTCATGTTCTTTATATGGACTATCCAGCTGGAGCCTCGGGTTTTTGCCTTTAATCTAACTATTTTGAAAGGTTTAGTCTGGAGCAGAGATCCCTGAATGCAGTAAGTTTATTTATAGTTATATTACAGTAAAGCAGCCCCATCTGTACAAGAAGCTAAAAGCAAATAGTGGAGCCCTCCAGCCAACTGCTTTGCTAGTGGAGGCCTTGAGATTTAATCCACATAACCTGCTGCAAATAAAGGATTAAGGGAAGCGGGAAGGAAAATTACATGGAAATGAACTATAGTTTGCATTTTGCTAGTTATTTTTCCCACATGACTCCAGGAATGCTTTGTTAAGTTCAGTAACATTCTGTCCAATATATTTCACAAAGTAGGTAAGTAAGCCACCAATTAAAGTATTATAATTATTATTTTTGGAAGATGATGAAGATGGCGATGCATAATTTCTAAGTAGGACAGATACACCTGATGCAATATTGAGTTTACAGGAGGTCATGCCCCTATTTGCAGGGGCAGGGGTAACTGGAGCTTGTTTTTTGAGAAGCAGGTCAGAATTGATTGAGGACATTGGGGTTATCTGCCCTGCTATTGTTTAAAACATGTCAGTAGTACAGTGGACTATCCTAATTCAAACTAGCTGGGACTGGACATTGTTCAGATTAGCGATTTGTTTGGAGTAATCATCATACCAACAAGTTCAGACATAACACTGCCCAAGGTTTCAGTAGCTTGGTAACATCCTATGTTTTGGTTCACAAGAGGTAATTGGCTTGACAGTGGAAACTGAGGTCACCTGTAGATCTTTAGTTTTCCTGATTGGTAAAAACAATGCACTCAGTGAGCTTTTTCTCTGGTCTCTGCATAGGGTTGCTATAGCAGGATTTTTGGTGTGACAGGTGTAGCTCTTACTATGCCACACAAACCATGAATCCAAATTCACACTGAATTCAAGTTGCAGTGTTCCTCCCAAATTGTAACATTCATTTCTGAAAAAAATTGAAAAGATAATTACAAAACTATGATTCTGAGTGCAGCTGTGCAAAGTGTGCTGTTATTTGGCTGCTATCAGGAAAATAATGTTATTGCCTGAGAAAGTGTTAATAAAACTGACCTCACCTGACCTAGTGCAAGCAGGAGTTGTCTGGTCTAAATGTTGCTGACACACAGAGATAATTCAGCAACAAAGCTTTGCATGCAAAGGGGTGTAAAAACTATATAAAACAGCTTTAAAAAACTAATGGTTTAACTTTTTTTTTGGTTAAAGTTTTTGTTTCCGACGTCTTTAAATTACGATTAAATCCATTTGGATTTTTTTTTGTGTTCGGATTTTTTTTGCTGTTTGAATTTAAAAGTACATTTGACCACCCTGCTAGTAGTGATAGGTTTTTGGCGGAGTAATATTGTTTGATTTGCTTTTGTGAACTGGTTACAAACATTCTAAAGGCATATACTAGGGCAGAGGTACTCAATTATTTTAGTGAATATCCAAAATTCTTGGTTACAGCAAGGTCAAGGTCCAGAGCTACACAAATATACTTTTTACACATGGTGTTGGTTTGAGAGTTCATCACTAGTATAGGTTTAAATGAATTTTGAGAGGAATCTCATTTTTACTCATCTGCCTTCTTTACTGACTTGTTACTGAATGCGTTCTTTCCCTGCCATAACCATAGAATAGTATAACTACTGTATTCTTATGTGTAAAAAAAAGGAAATAGTAGCAAAAACAAAGTTTCGTACTCAAGAGTGCTTTCCCTGAGTCAGGAGTATCAACAGAAACACAGATACGCGTTGACTCGTGTTTTTAAAAAGAGCATTATATAAATGTTTTCCGGTAGTATTTTTTAATCAGCTTGGAAAAGTTACTTAACAAAGATGGGCTTTGTAGCACCAGTATTTTTCATTGTTTTCATGGTCTAGAATCTCAACCACAATGTTTTATTTTTCAAACTGTGATAAACACAGTTTTAAACATTTGTTTTGTAATATAATGTAGTGAGACATGCTGTGTTATGTACAGCTGTAATCTGTTCTGCTGTGTTGCTTAATACATGGGTTTGATGACAAGCTAAACGAACAACAAATAATGTATTATTATTTTGGGTTTTTAACAAATAATCAAAAGATGAAAAATACATGCTTGTCCCATCATTGATCGTAGTTCATATGTCACATCTTTGTTTGTAACTAATTACAACTATATGTTATATCATTACACTTACTAATGAATAATATATTTTGTCTCACTTTGGAATGCATTCAGAAACATCACTTTTGCCCTTGGTGCTCATTTCTCACTCCTCAAGAATGCCGGTTCTGGGCTGTAGTGCATTAACTCTCCCTGATCCTGCTGTGATGCACCTGCACTGGATACTGGGCTTGCCATGATGCAAAGAGCCCTACTATCTCCATCTTGACATGGTGCAAGTAATAATTATTCATTCAAATGAACATGTCACAGCAGCAGCGGCAGACCTCTCATCACAGCAGAAGAAAAATACATTATCAACTCAGCAGGAAGATGGGTACCATAAGGTAACACTACCCATTTCTGTAAGGATGCCATATAAAATCTAACACTTTCTGGGGGAACAAAAAGTTTTTTATATGCTGCACCGGCTAACACTACAGTGAAATTAGATACCAAAAACAAAAGGAATTAAAAAGCTTTCCTAACATATAACTTCTCTGCTGCTTACAATCTTTTAAATTATGTTGCTGCCATACACAGCAATCAGATGTAATCTATAATTTAGTTTACAGTTTAATACATTTAAACAGGGACTTATACTTTTTTTTTCACATAAACCTATTGGTCTGCATTTCCTTTTGATAAATGGTCTTGAATAATTTTGTTTTCATATTCTAGTACAGACAGCTTCAAAATGTTCAACTTAACCCTGTACAGCCAAGCGTAAGGCATGGTGGTAAACGTTTTGGTCTTTTAAGACAAAAGTGCAATAGAGGGTAAATACTCATTCATTTCTTAATACTAAACACAAACAAGTACCTGCTGTGTCTAAGAAGTGTTTGTCTGTGATCCATGGTATGTGAGTAAAGGTATATAACCAAGTTGTGTTTCTTGCTATTTTTATGTTTTTTGGTGATCAGAAACAAACAATATTTGCATGTCTATGTGACAAATAAGATGTGAATGGAAATGATTATACATGAACACAACAGTTACCAAGTAAGTGTTCTCCGCTAACCTTAAAAACAACCTCACCTCTGACTTTAGTTTGACTGTAATCAGATGTTCTCGGCCTTCAGCTTGATGGTGCTGAATTCTGTGTTGATGCATGCAAGGCTAGGGAGAAAATATATGAATGGCTTGTGAAATCAAGGGGTGGTGGTGATTCGAAGTGTTTGCTTTCCTACTATTAATCTGAAACTAATATAAAGTGGACAAGGTCCTGAGTGCCAAGCATTTCTGCTGTCACAGATTTACTACTGCTATTACACTAGTTTGCTGCTTAATGTGACCATATATCTCTTGGTTATTTACAATGGGTGTAAGGGCTCACGCTGTGGTCAGTGAGCACCATGTTGCAGTTTTCCATCACAGGAACCTTTGGAACACACAGCAGGTTCCTGTCAGCCTATACTTATGTACACATAAAACTTTCTGTCAGACCTTTTGATCCAGCTCTGCAGTTTTATACTGTATCAGACACACTCACTTTAGCTCTCTTTTCATTGTTAAATAGGGAGCTCTGTTTGTGTTGCCTTTTAAAAAAGAGGTATTAAAGAGTAAGTAGCAGGGTTCCAAAAAATATAGCGTCCCCAGGTGTTGCTATGTGGCGAGGCACATGCGCGTGCACAGGTATGGCAGGGGTAAAGTAAGTATATAATGTAGACCGACTACGCCAGCACAGGAGTTACCCGTACAGAGAACTAAATAAAATGGATTATATAGATCTTTACAGTCTCTAAATGTCAATGAATTAACCATACAGTAAGGTTCAATAATATTTCTTTAATTCTGCCTCTAGTGTCGCTATCTGGGATATACAGGCAGCCAGAATGTACAAATAGTTGTCTCCCACAATTTCGGTACTGCAGTGAGAACAAGCAGTAGACAGCTTGGGTACACCCGTAGTTATAAACAATAAAACAAACAATAAAGTGCAGTTCAATAGGCAGACCAAATAATTTAAAACAACCCTGACTAAAATGTGCACACAAATATCTAAAATCACAACACGGTTTACTATCTAAACGATTAAGAATTTAAAATACTAAGGGGCTCCCGAGTGGCGCATCCAGCAAAAGCACTCATGTAGAGTGCAGGATGCGCCCTATAGTCTGGACGTCGTTGGTTTGAGTCCAGGCTATTCCTTTGCCGACCTTTGGCCGGCCGCCGGGGAGGGAGGGTTAGGTTGGCCAGGGTGTTCTCGGCTCACCATGCACCAGCGACCCCTATAGTCTGGCCGGGCGCCTGCGGGCTTGCCTGTAAGCTGCCTAGAGCTGCGTTGTCCTCCGACACTGTAGCTCTGGATGGATGCATGGTGAGTCTGCAGTGTGAAAAAAAGCGGCCGACTGATGGCACACGCTTCGGAGTTCAGCGCGTGCACGTCTTCATCGCTCCCGAGTCAGTGCGGGGGTGGTAGTGGTAAGATGAGCTAAACAAAAATAATTGGACACTATTAAATTCGGGAGAAAACAACAACAAAAAAAATAATTGCCGACTACTAAATTAAAAAAAATAAATAAATAATAATTTAAAATACTAAATAAAAATGGCACGGACTAATAACAAAAAGGATTGGAAAGCTAATCCATATACCATACAATTCCAGGCAATAATTACGTCTTCACATACATTTGGTAAAGTGCCTTAAAGATAACGATAGCTTTTAAGTTCTAGTGTAAAAACACATACAAGCAGCAGATATTATTTTATATAAATGGTACAGTTTACTTAAGGTGTTATTTATTTTAAAATGTGACCTGAGTCCAATAGATCATCTATTGGACCAAATTGCAAGTGCCATCCACAGGAGACCAGACCACAACCAGACAGCCTTCACCAGCTGGCTGCAGCTACACAGGAAGAGTGGCGGAACATTCCACAGCAGTCTATCCAGAAGCTGATCAGGTCTATGCGTCAACGCTGCCAGGATTGTGTTAATGCTCAGGGAGGTTATACCTGATACTAATTTTGTAATGTTTTCATTTAAAATATTTGATTAAATCCATTTGACATGAGTGTTGTGTTTCTTTTGTGCATCAGTATATTTGGGGATGAAACTCCAGGTAACTGGTACAACACCAACTTTCTGAGTGAAGACAGCAGTTCACCTAAAAAAAATAAAAATAAAATGTGCACCAGCAACTGTCAAGAGTAGACACAGAACAGTAGATGAGGAACAGCTAAATGAAATAGAAGAAAACACAAAATTGAAAAAAAATACAGCATGGGTTGTTAATGTACTTAAGGAAAAAATATGGACATTCATTTTAAGGAAATAAGTCCAAAAAATCTCAACATTAAGGGGATTTTATGCCAGTGCAAGAAGTTCAACTGGCAACCAGTATTCAGTCTCTGACTAAACAGATATTTTAACAGAAGTAGTTTTAACAACTCTGCTGACAGCAAGTTTAAAACCCGCAATAATGTACTCCTATCAGTCTTGAAAACTTAAAGAAAAGCAGGTAGAGTGGCACATCCGGTAAAGGCGCTCCACGTGGAGTGCAGAATGTGCCCTACAGCCTGGAGGTCGCCGGTTCAAGTCCAGGCTATTCCACTGCCGACCGTGGCCCAGACTATCCACATCATCAGCTTGTGCTCTGACCTCTAGTTTCAAGATGCCACTTTCGATGCAGAAATTCACAATAAACAGATGTGCAATGTATTTTCAATAAGTGAACAATAAATTAAATTAAATATGGGACTATATTACACAATAAAAGTTTCTGACTTTGTCTTAATTTAAAATTTTCATTATTAAAGTTTTCATTATTTTAATTCCCACAAATGACAGGTAGCCGTGTTAGAAGCGGTATGAACCACTTCGGGCTCCGTGGTTCCGATGATATAAACCACTTTTGGGGTGGTATATATCATGGAAACGGCACGGTCCATCGTGGTTTATACCTTACATCTATCTATCTATCTATCTATCTATCTATCTATCTATCTATCTATCTATCTATCTATCTATCTAAATAATTAAACACATACGTATCTCATCCAAGACTTTCTATTTCCTTAATAAGCTGTGCATAATATTGTGTTTTTTTTTTTATTAGTATGAAAGGGGAATGTTAAATTTCAAAATGCATGTTCTATTTTCAAAAATATACGTGTGCAATTCATAATAAAATGATTTGACCATTTCTACTTAAAATTCAGATTGCTGCTCTACAGTACATTTGAAGCCAGAGAACGTACAACAGACTTTTAATGAGGGACAAAGCAGGGATCATCCCTCAAAAGCTGTATGGAAGCTTGGACCCTGACCAAACTAATTAGTAATCATCCCCATTTTGGGGTACTACAGATATGGAGTGAACAACTGTTCGTAAATCAACATCATTTGCCAGTAGGACTCTGGGTTGAACAGTCAAGTATTTTGTAACCATGGCTGCGAACTAGGGTTGTATTTCTCAAATAAAGGTTTATTCTGTGGTGCTGGGGATGATAACTGCTATGCAGCTTTTATTCATCCCATTTCTATGCTGGTTTGGGTGGCTTGCATTCTTGTTGCTCTTACTGCTTTATGTTGCCTTCTGTTAGTCAGTATAGTACAATGCAGCCATCAGTAAGTGACAGATAGAGATGTTATTACTCACTGTGATAGGACAGCTAAAGTGGGTGACGTCAGGCCAGAAGCAGGAACTGAAACACAGACTCACAGGCAAGGTGCGCCATTTGTAATGAAACAAAAATGTTTTACAAAAACACTGCTCACAGAGCGAAAATGAAAAGGTTTAACAACAACAAATCCCACACACAAAAAAACTGACACCAACTAAACAAGTACGGTGCTGGAGCTTCCAGCACTCGTAGCAATTGTTTTCTTACTTTGTTTACTTTTAGATGATCGCTCTCGTTCTCGTTCTCCACTTCCTGAACACCCACCCAGAACAGCAGAAGCGGCAGGCTTTTATATTATTTTCTATTTTATCAATTAATTAAATCACCCATTCTAAAATAAACAATACATTTTCCCCATCACCAATAAAGACCAAACAATATTTATTTACACACAGGGCTTAGCCCTGCCCCCTCTATTTATGTGTAGGGCTTTTCCTCCGCCCTGCCACACTTACCAAAAGAGTTTTGAGCTCAAGCAAGAAACTAGCCAGATCAGAGCAGTGCTGCAACCTCTGTTGGGAAAAAAATAATGTGTAAAATAGTATACATCAAGTTGAGGGACCCTGTGCCATATCCGGAAACAAAACTAATCATCCACTTCAGGTGCATGTTATTTTACATCAAGATTAACTAAACACATTCAGTTTTTGCTAATTTGATTTATAATTGTCTCCATAAGCTACCATAATAATGAACTACATAGCACAAGGTCAAATATAAATCTAGTTATAATATTTTAACATTAACTTAATCATAAATAAGAACATTTTCCAAAGAAATCACATTCATAATTTGATTAGTTTAACTAAAAACATATATTATAATTTTAATGCAAGAATCTGTTGGAATGGTTCAGTATCACAGTGTGATGGTAAGGCCTAGTAAAGACTGACCCTGAGACTATATCAGTAGGTGCTGTGATATCCAGTCAGTTCTCATTGAAATGAGCTTGGATTAAATTAATTCCCCAATACTACGAATATTCTACATGGTCACTTACAATAAGTGACTGTCAAGATTAGAAGTCACGTATTGTATTACTTCTTATAATATGAATCCACTTAACAAAAATGTTATGTTTTCCAGGGAAGAAAAATGTGAATTAAACTAATTGCCCTAGTTTGAACAGCTGAGTGTAAAGGATATTGGGACATGTATTAACTTGCATCCTGATTTGTGCCTCTAATGTATTATAGTGCTGTTTTGGGATTATTAATCTTATGATGCATTTGGAGTTGCCATAGTGCTAATGCATCAATGACATTTCCATGAAGTATTGAAATGAAACAAAAAGTGCATTATCCTTGCAGACAAAAAAAGTGGAGGTGTAGAAAGTGGTGAATAATGTACCACCTATTGCAGTGCAGTTCATTTGCAATGCATACTTTTTAAAAGTTCACTTACAGCTAAATGTTCAATAAAATGCAGAGTACTTTACTTTTCATTGTATTGTAATTGAAATTAGATTTTAGTGTTACTGTAATATCAATAAAAACTGACAGTATGCATTTGGCTTAGACTCCTGATAAGAATTACTGATAAGACTTTTTTTTTTGCTGGTGCCTTGAAATTCATAATAAATGAGAGTTGACTGTATTCATAGCTGGAGCCACCTCATGTTTTGTAAAGCTATATGGTAGTCAGTCATGTTAAGATCTATTTTTTTTTCAAAACCTAGAAAAAAGGAGCATGGCCGCTGATGAAAGAAGGCTATTGATCTATGTTGCAGATGAAACAACATCCAAACAAATGTCTGTATAAGGAATAATGTGTGAATAAACCAATAACTCAATAACAGTATAAACTTAATGACTGGTATCTGATCCTTTATTTCGATTTTCAACTGCTTGAGTTGCCATCTACACTGCAATCTAAAACAAAGTTACCATTAGTTTATCTCACTAAATACTTATTTATTTATTATTTTAAAAGACGGTAGGGGAGAAAATAAACAATGAGAAGATGTAACAAGAAACCAACATTTCAGCTGGCAAGTTGATAAATTATATGCAATCAAAGATTTATCAAATAAAAGTGAAGTAGAAAATACACAGCTCCAAACACTAACTTCTGCAGTTGAAGACAAGATGATTCAGCTGTATCAATGCCTACTTACTGCTCCCACAAGAAATATAGGGTGCGTTTGTGAACTCAATCTGAGGCTCTGAAATCTCTTCGGAGTGCTTCAGAGCGTGAATTTTTTCTTTAGTTTTCAAACGACCTGAAACGGTTTGAAAATGGAAGCCGTCAGCGAGAACACAAAAGTTATGGTTTTCTCAATGATTGAAAACACTTTTGGTAATGTTTTACAAGATCTTCAATCTGACAGTGAAGACAAAAGTGTAAGCTGGTTTGTGGAAAATGTAATACTGATAGTACTATTATTAACTATGATCATTATGCAGTTCTGCCATTTAATGGCTTTTTCATAGACCGATATAACCAATTTTTTATTTATATAATTTTTTTACATGAGTTTTCAACTCTTAAGTATAATACGACTTTAATTACTACTGCTGCTCTTCAGTTTGATTTAACTCAGCCATTTTGAAAGCTAGAGCGACCAGAGTGTGCTCCAAGCGCTCCGAAATTCATCTCCTCTGAGTTTTCGAAAGACACCACAGAGTAATTGATGACATCACAAGGACAACATGAAGATGAATATATGTGACTTGGGTCACTCAGCAGGTGGGGGTGAGTGAAGGTTTAGCTGATGTCAGTCCCCAAAAATATTAAAATCTACATCAAGACTGTGTTTGAATTCATTCCTTTTTTTGGAGGAGAATTGTCTTTGTCAGTGTCACTGCCCCAGACAGCACTACCTTTTAGAGGTGCCCAATAGTTTCACACAGGAATGCTTACTGATGGAATATTCTTAAATAAAGCAGCAATCAGAATAAAACAGACTAAATCAAGGGTACTCCAACTTTTTCTATCTTGGACCTCCTTTTAAGTGATTTGGGTATTCAATCTACCACCTTGTCCAAATAAAGGTTTCTAATAGACAGTATTACAGAATCTCATCAAGACGCTGACTTTTACTGCATAAACAAGGAAACATTTGTATTATTATTAATCTGATACTTTCATAACACCATTATATAAAATGATGCACTGCAATAGATTGAGCAAACTGATTGTGATGTGGTATTTTTGGAAATCTTAAGTAACATTTCTGCAACCCGCAGTTTAGAACCCCAAGCCCAAAATATCTGCAGCAATCTACAACTGAATGCAGTCGATATAGCAGGTAAAGCAAGGCAGTCATTATATTTTTACCTTGCATGTTTGAGCTGGTGATCTGAAGGCAGCATTATCCTTAAACGAAACAAACAAATGCAAATGACAGCAAGTGTTTGTGTTTTAGCTGCAGAGGCTCTATAAAAATCTAAATAACACACACAAGCAAGAAGATTAGAGCAATCACAATTCCAACTACACCTGAAAACCTGTTTATTAAAAAAAAAACATATACAGCAGTCCAGATAAGCTGCGTACCTGCCATTTTTAAGCATTAAAAAATCAGAAATATACGCACTTTAATGTAACGCGTAGCAATTTTGTCGCACAGCTTGTCTGCCTCCCCTTTTGCCTCCCCTAAAACCTCCACTGACAACTACACCTCCCAGAATACAGTGTCTTCAGTGACTAGGAAACTGTACACAAGAAAATCCAAACCAACAAACATTATCCAATCTCTGGTTAGCCCTGTTGTCTTTACAGCCAATCACAGCAAGAATAAGAAAAATTCAAAGCTACACAGGTTGAAGCGTAAACACCCCAGTCCAGCTACAAATCCGACTGGAACCATCGTCGGAGGCAACCACTAAAAAAAAAGTGCCTATAATATGAAACTAACTGTTTTATAACTTTTTAATGTATTTCCTATTTTTTATTTATCTGTATGGCTTTATACTGAAGTTTTAACATGTTCACTGAGTTTAAGAATTTTATGTTAAAATATAAGTTCTGTTTCTGTGCTTATCTTCAAAGTCATATTAGCTGTGGTAAATAAAGTGAATAAGAATAGCTGTTGTCTCTTTTAATACTAAGTTTTTGTACAGTAGTTCAAAGTAACATTGCAGTTAAAATGGAAGGCTCTTTTTTCTACCCCATTAGCATTACAGATTATACAGTATTTATTGAGATTACTCATGATTTCAAGGTTGCATTTTACCCCCTGAAAAAAACCCATTTTACTCTCTGTGTTAAAATAGAGGGTAAGTTACTCCCAGTCCCAAAACATTATCTGGAGCGCTGCATATATATATATATATATATATATATATATATATATATATATATATATATATATATATATACAGTACTGTGCAAAAGTTTTAGGCAGGTGTGAAAAAATGCTGTAAAGTTAGAATGCTTTCAAAAATAGACATGTTAATAGATTATATTTATCAATTAACTAAATGCAAAGTGAGTGAACAGAAGAAAAATCTAAATCAAATCCATATTTAGTGTGACCACCCTTTGCCTTCAAAACAGCATCAAGCATCAATTCTTCTAGGTACACTTGCACACAGTTTTTGAAGGAACTCGACAAGTAGGTTGGCCCAAACATCTTGGAGAACTAACCACAGTTCTTCTGTGGATTTAGGCAGCCTCAGTTGCTTCTCTCTCTTCATGTAATCCCAGACAGACTCGATGATGTTGAGATCAGGGCTCTGTGGGGGCCATACCATCACTTCCAGGACTCCTTGTTCTTCTTTATGCTGAAGATAGTTCTTAATGACTTTCGCTGTATGTTTGGGGTCGTTGTCATGCTGCAGAATAAATTTGGGGCCAATCAGATGCCTCCCTGATGGTATTGCATGATGGATAAGTATCTGCCTGTACTTCTCAGCATTGAGGAGACCATTAATTCTGACCAAATCCCCAACTCCATTTGTAGAAATGCAGCCCCAAACTTGCAAGGAACCTCCACCATGCTTCACTGTTGCCTGCAGACACTCATTCGTGTACGCTCTCCAGCCCTTCGGCGAACAAACTGCCTTCTGCTACAGCCAAATATTTCAAATTTTGACTCATCAGTCCAGAGCACCTGCTGCCATTTTTCTGCACCCCAGTTCCTGTGTTTTCGTGCATAGTTGAGTCGCTTGGCCTTGTTTCCACGTCCGGAGGTATGGCTTTTGGCGCAAGTCTTCCATGAAGGCCACTTCTGACCAGACTTCTCCGGACAGTAGATGGGTGTACCAGGGTCCCACTGTTTGCTGCCAGTTCTGAGCTGATGGCACTGCTGGACATCTTCCGATTGCGAAGGAAGTAAGCATGATGTGTCTTTCATCTGCTGCAGTAAGTTTCCTTGGCCGACCACTGCGTCTACGGTCCTTAGCGTTGCCCGTTTCTTTGTGCTTCTTCAAAGAGCTTGGACAGCACATCTGGAAACCCCTGTCTGCCTTGAAATTTCTGCCTGGGAGAGACCTTGCTGATGCAGTATAACTACCTTGTGTCTTGTTGCTGTGCTCAGTCTTGCCATGGTGTATGACTTTTGACAGTAAACTTTCTTCAGCAACCTCACCTTGTTAGCTGAGTTTGGCTGTTCCTCACCCAGTTTTATTCCTCCTACACAGCTGTTTCTGTTTCAGTTGATGATTGTGTTTCAACCTACATATTGAATTGATGATCATTAGCACCTGTTTGGTATAATTGTTTAATCATACACCTGACTATATGCCTACAAAATCCCTGACTTTGTGCAAGTGTACCTAGAAGAATTGATGCTGTTTTGAAGGCAAAGGGTTGTCACACCAAATATGGATTTGATTTAGATTTTCTTCTGTTCACTCACTTTGCATTTAGTTAATTGATAAATATAATCTATTAACATGTCTATTTTGAAAGCATTCTTACTTTACAGCATTTTTTCACATCTGCCTAAAACTTTTGCACAGTACTGTATATATATATATATATATATATATATATATATATATATATATATATATATATATATATATATATACAGTATTTGGACAGTTACAAAAAATGAGAAAAACCACAAAGAAAGTGATTTCTATAATTTTTAATTGTTCTATTGAAAGATATAAATTAGAGATTCAGCTTTATAATAAAACAAATATGTATTACATAACATACATACAATGAAAAATAACATGCAAAAACGTAACCTTACCGTAACCCTGGTTCCCTGAAAAGAAGACGACCACCAACATACTTGTGATATGCCTGCCATAGGTAGATATTCACTGAGCATTTTATATCAGAGCTGCCGATAGGCCCCTCCGTGTGGTTACGTCCTCGGTCCTGCCTACAGAGGGATTAAACAATCAACCCGCAGAGACCATTCTCTCTTTTGAATCGAACCCGTGAGGGAAACCGATGCGACCTCACTGGTTGGTGGTTGTCTTCTCTTTTAGGGAACCAGGGTTAGAGTAAGTAACCTAACGTTCCCTTTCGAAGACAACCACCAACATACTTATGGGAAAGTATACCAGAACAGTCGTGAGGGAGAAGGAACATAAGCATATAACTATCACTGACACTGCTATCTGCTCCGTTATTGATTCGTATTTTGTCATATACTTGTACTTGCTAGAACCAAAGTCATTGTATTTTATCTTGCTCTTAATTGTATTAATACTTATACTGTGATTCTTTGAAATGTATTTTTGTTTACGACTGTAAGTCGCCCTGGATAAGGGCGTCTGCTAAGAAATAAATAATAATAATAATAATAACCACATAACCCAAGGGTTAGTCGTGCCAGCTTGCAACCTCAAGGACCCTCGTTGCCTAATGAAGGCAGGGAAGGATCTACCACATTGTGGGGAACTGCTTGCGTTGAAGTTCACTGGCAAAAAGGTTGTCTACATGCTGACTACCATCCACGATGAATCCACACGAATAGTTTCAGTGCAAGGTCAGGACAGACGATTAGAAAAATCCCAGTTTGTCCTAAGACCATGGCATGGTATAAGAAATTGGCCATATATCTCATGCACCTGGCAATGCACAATTCATTTGTAATTTACAAGTCCTCAGCATCTGGTCCTTTCATGTCATTTCTGCAGTTTCAGACTGCAATTATTTCAAGTGTCCTGTTTGAGCAGGAAGATATGCCTGACAGTGAGAAGTCAGAAAATATCACCAGACTCACTGAAAGGCATTTTTGCAGACACATCCCCCCCAACAACTAGGAAGGAAAAAGCACAGAATGTTGTGTTTCTTCTTTTTATTATTTTTTCATTATTTTTATTTATTTTTCCCCCAATTTGGAATGTCCAATTATGTTTTTTCTCCACATACGTTCTGAGTGAGTGTGAGCGTCCTCTGATCTCACAAGCCTAAAGCCAGAATCATTTATACGCCGAGCAATCCAGAGCAGAGGTGGACGGGCTTCCGAAACCGAAGAACACAGATCCACTCTGAATGTGTTTGGTGTCTGTTGCGTGATGAGGAGAAGAAATCCCTGCCAGTTTCCCATCCCCCAGGAGCGTCACAGCAGCATGCAGACAATTTTCAAAAATAACAACTGTTTTTGACATCAGAAATGCCTGTAGATCAACAGCTGTCAGCACAATGGGACCAGCAAGTAGAATTAAGAACAAAAAAGCAGGAGAATAGATATAAATTAGTAATAAGACTGGCAGACATTGATAGGTTCTGAACTTCTGTTTGGGGTGTATTTACATAATCAAGATAACATAAAGCATGATGTCATTTTTTACCCTACATGCCATGCCGTGTACTTCCAAACAACACGTGACCGCAGTAATACAGTAATACAGCATCGGTGGTAATACAAGCTTTTTGCTCTTACGTTTTGCTTTACAAAACACTGCATTGAAATACTTAGGGCCATATTTACTATTATCAGGATGGTGAGGATTTGGTTAAATGCTTATACCTTTCTATATATTCGTTCCACCAAAAGTTGTCAATTATAAATACAGTATTTTAAATGTATAATTCTCGTGGTCAGCTAGTTTATTTATTTGCTGTGTAATGGCAATTTAGACTCCCGTTTGTACTTCTCCCCTGCATTTCAAACTTATAAATAAATAATGTTATCACTATCGAAAACTTTGTCCCCGGGGAGGATTATATTCTTTGACTCCTTACCAAATTCTTCTGCCTTGTGAGCATGGGCACGAATATTCTGCAGCCTTGACCATGACATTAAGACTTTGTACTTCACTGGGACCCTCACTGGGAAAAAATTTTGGAGAGCCCCAAGGAGTACAATCATTATTTTTTCAGTTTTTTCAGTTTGCTTAGACACATCTCCTGATTCTGCCAGGCAAGATCAGTTGTCTATTGCAATATGGTATGTTACCAAAGAAGCAGAAATACAGACATCCCTGATTTATGTAGTTCACGTAAAAATTACAACTGGTGCTGGCTTGGTGAGACTCTGGAGCACAATGGACTCAACATTTGCAATGTAAGGGGCCAAGGATACGATGGTTGTGCAGCTATGTCAGGCACATACAGAGGTGTTCAGGCAGCAATCTGCAAGTCTTGTGATAAAGAATATTTTGTGCACTGCTATGCACATAGATTTAATCTGGATGTTGTTGACATGTGCTGCAAGATTACTTGCAGTCGTAACTTTTTTGGAGTCATTGAACAACTGTACACATTTATGGAAAATTCTACCAAGAGACATGGCCTATTTTGTGCAGCACAGGAATAATTTTTCAAAGACAGTGAAATCAATGAGTATAACAAGATGGTCAAGCACAAATGACAATTGCAAAGCTTTGCTTTCCAGGATTGAGTCAGTTGTACAAATGTAACACCTGCTCACTCAGAGGGGCTACAAACAGAAGGGTTACTTTTTAATATGTAGTCTGACTACGCCACTTCAGTGTGATAAAGCACAGAACAATATTAGATAATTGATCAAGTTCTTTTTATTCGGATACAGCATTAAAATACGAGGAACAATGTCATCAAGAAAAACACAGAGTCAATAGATACATATAAAATCAATGAGAATGTTTTTATTTGACAGCACGGTTAAAAGGAGCAACAACACACTGTTCAATATTCAAGTGATCAATTACAGATTTTGCATTAACAGGTCATCATAATTAATATCGATCAAAATAGTTATTTTAAATCACCAAAGTGCAAACTGCAATATTGCACTTTAGAAAGTGTTTAGTGCATTAAGGAAGGGTACGGTTTATTAACCAGGTATAAAATAGAGGATAATACAAACACTGACCATTGTTAAAAACAACTAAAAAACATGACACATTGTCTGTGCAGGGGAGGGAACATCATAGCGAGAGAAAAATCTGTATAACAATATCTTTACTTTCCATACCATAGGTTCCAATCAGCTACCAACTAAAAACGCTAAAAACGAATAATTCACTGTAACAGGGCGAGGTGCCCTGTACATTGTTTTGTTTGTTTTCTTTTAGATCGGGGTCTCCCCCTCCGCCCTGTGCAGTGTATTTTGTATTTGTTTTGTTTATTGTATTGTATTTATATGACGGAGTAGCCGTTTGTTTGTTTTGTTATTATTTAGTAGCGTGAATGGGTAGCCCCATCCACAACACAATTAGTGAACTCGTGCAGAAGGTGGCCATCTCCCGAATTAATTAGGTGATTTAATTTGTTGCTAATCGGGAGATGGTCACCTGTTATAAAAAGCCTGCAGCTCTCCAGCTCGGGTGGGTGTCGAGGAGCGGAGAGAGCGAGAGTGGAGAGAACTGAGAGAGAAACAGTAAACGGTAACGGATAGGAACAGTGAAGGCAATGTGCCCAGCCTGACCTATTCCGTGTGTATTTCTGTGTTCGTGATTTGTTTATGTTCAATCCTTTTATTTCGCTCGGTGACCAGTGTGTTTTTTGTTTAAATATTTTATTTATGGTTTGTTGTGCTGAATAAAAACGGCACAGCCTTTACCTGCAATACTTCCCAGGTGTCAGTTTTCCTTCCTGCGTCTGCCTGACGTCAGACCACTCAGTCACCCTGTGTGACAGGATGACTGGGCGGTGACGTCACGGCAGAAGCAGGAACAAAAACGACAGAGAGAGGTGGAGTTTGGGGAGCTGAGCGAATGCTTTAAGCTCAGCATTTAATGAATAAACAGACAGAAATTAAACAGTTGTAACAAAAACACAGGTCACGGCACTTGAGCCAAAATAAACAGACAAACAAAACGGACGAAACAGACAAACACGGTGAGCAGATACTCTAACTATTCTTTTTATCTTTAACTATGCTTTTTATCTTTACCTCCGTCTCCAATCCCGTTCTCCACTCACCGAACACACAACCCCGAGTGAGTGAAAACATGCTGTTTTTATGCAGTTGTACCGAGACTTCGATTGCTAGTCAATCATTCAATTGGAATCTCGGTACAACTGCACGTGAATTAATTAAGTGCACTCCCGTGACCACACATTACATTTTAACCAGCACGTGAAGTGATTTGTGCCCTCCTCGTGCCTAAATACAAATCTACATTTTTAAATCACTCGTGAAACACAGACCCGTTTATATCCCGTTTACCGATGACTATACACCAACATTTACACACAACACGTAACATATAATACACAGGGGGGGGCACTTTGCCACACCCTGTCACACGTGGTGTCCAGAAGTGGGATCACCAGCACCTCCTAAACGCAGGCAGAAGTGGGGTACTGCAGTTTTTTTCGTTTTTTCGTTTGTCATTGTGTGTGGAAAAAAGGAGTGAGGAGGAAGAAGGATGGGAGGAAAGAGGAGGATGAGAAGGCAGCAGCTACAACACCAGCCGGAGGAACAGCAGCCCGGGTGTTACTGCTGCGCTAAGCCTGGGCATTCCAGAACCAACTGCCCCTGGTACCCCCTCGGACAGCTACCCCAACTATGCCCCATCTGCGGAGGTAGGCACTACGTGGCCCGCTGCCCTGTCCATCAGGAGAGGGAGGAGCAAGGGTCGCCTCAGTCTCCACCACCAGCAGGGGGAGGTAGACTGCTGCTCCCACCACCACAACAACAGCTGGACAAGAGGTGGTGGTCCCGGGTGCCAACTAAGTTTGGACCACCGGACTGGGCAGCTGAACAGGAGCAGTGGAGGAAGGAGGGGGCTCCCATGTGCGGCGCCTGTGTCGAGTTTGGGCACGACAGGGAGGACTGCCCTTACGGGGACCCACAGTTTGAAGAGGCGTTGAACCAGGGTCGGGTGGGGGATGCTGCAGAGTGGTTCTGGGCAGTGGACCAGACCCGGTCATCTCCAGCACCCAAGAGGGAGGAGCCCGAACGTCCTACGCCTGAAAGGGAGGAGCCCGAACGTCCTGCGCCTGAAAGGGAGGAGCCCGAACGTCCTGCGCCTAAAAGGGAGGAGCCCGAACGTCCTGCGCCTAAAAGGGAGGAGCCCGAACGTCCTGCTCCTAAAAGGGAGGAGCCCGAACGTCCTCAGCCCAAGAGGGGGGAGTCGGTGCGTCCACAGCCCAAGAGGGGGGAGTCGGTGCGTCCACAGCCCAAGAGGGGGGAGTCGGTGCGTCCACAGCCCAAGAGGGGGGAGTCGGTGCGTCCACAGCCCAAAAGGGGGAAGGCCGAACATCCACAGCCCAGGTACTTGCCAGCAGAGGGAGAGTTCCTGCTGGTTCCACTTCCACCGCCCTGGGAGGACTGTGTGTCGCTCCCATCTCCGCCAGCAGAGGGTGAGTGTCTGCTGGTTCCACCTCCACCGCACGGGGAGGACTGTGTGTCGCTCCCACCTCCGCCAGCAGAGGGTGAGTGCCTGCTGGTTTCGCTGCCACCCACAGAGGGAGCATACCTGCTGGTTCCGCCTCCATCGCCGCCACCAGCAGAGGGAGCATGCCTGCTGGTTCTGCCTCCACTGCACTGGGAGGACTGTGTGTCGCTCCCACCTCCGCCAGCAGAGGGTGAGTTCCTGCTGGTGCCACCTCCACCTCCATGGGAGGACGACTTGTCGCTCCCACCGCCACCAGCAGAGGGAGCATGCCTGCTGGTTCCGCCTCCATCGCCGCCACCAGCAGAGGGAGCATGCCTGCTGGTTCCGCCTCCATCGCCGCCACCAGCAGGGGGAGCATGCCTGCTGGTTTCACGGCTGCAGCCAGAAGGGGAGGAGGCCCTGCCGGCTTCGCAGCCAGAAGGGGAGGAGGCCCTGCCGCCTTCGCAGCCAGAAGGGGAGGAGCAGGAGCTGCCTCTCCCTTCATGACAGGATGGACCGAAACAGAAGGCTGGCGGTCCGCAGCTGCCCTTGCACAGGCTACTAAAACAAGCAAGGGGGAAAACCACCGGGTCACAGCGGCTGAGAAGAGGGCCAACCCTAGCACCGCCGCTGGTCCTGGTTCCCCTCCTGCAGTCGCCTCCCGAGGGTCCGCTGCCGCCGTCGCCTCCTGAGGGACCGCTGCCGCCCTGTCGTGCATCGCTCGGGGATGCCAGTTCGCCATCACTCGGGGATGCCAGTTCGCCATCGCCGGGGATGCCAGTTCGCCATCGCCGGGATGCCAGTTCGCCATCGCCGGGGATGCCAGTTTGCCATCGCTTCGGGGATACCCGCCTCGCACTGCCCAAGGATGCCAGCCTCGCACCGCCCAAGGATGCCAGCCTCGCACCGCCCGAGGATGCCAGCCCGCCGCCCAAGGATGCCAGCCTCGCCGCCAAAGGATGCTTGCCTTGCATCGCCTGGGGCTGCCTGTTGCTCCGCATCGCCTGGGGCTGCCTGTTACTCCGCATCGCCTGGGGCTGCCTTTTGCTCCACACAGGGTACAGGGTACGAGGGAGAAGTGGAGCTCCCTGCCGCCTCCATGGCCAGGGGCTCCCTCCCGAAGTTCGCCTCCCGTGGGTCCGCTGCTGCTGCCGCCGCCTCCCGAGGGTCCGCTGCTGCTGCCGCCGCCTCCCGAGGGTCCGCTGCTGCCGCCGCCTCCCGAGGGTCCGCTGCTGCTGCCGCCGCCTCCCGGGTGTCCGCTGCTGCTGCCGTCGTCTCCCGAGGGTCCGCTGCTGCTGCCGTCGCCTCCCGAGCGTCCGCTGATGCTGCCGTTGCCTGGGGTCACCAGGGATCCTGCTTCGCCTGGGGTCACTACACTGTGGCCGGAGCTCCATGAAGGGGAGCTGCCGGACATGAAGAAAGGGGGGGGGGGGGTCAGACCAGCTCCCCTTGCAGCAGGTTCGCTGCCGGAGATCGTGTGGTCGGAGCCCCACGGAGGGGAAATGCCGGCCATGAAGAAGGGGGGGGAGGTCAGGAGACCAGCTTCCCAGCCGTACTTTCGCGGCAAGATAGTGTGTGGCGGGAGCCCCGGAAGAGGGCTGCCGGCCACGAAGAATTGGGGGTGCCGGACCTCCCACCATGGTCACCCCATGGACACTGTGCTTCCCCCTCTTCTGGGACTTTGAGACTGAGGGGGGAGGTGGCCGTTGGGGCCATGTGTGCATTGCACAAGGGGGGGGATATGTAACAGGGCGAGGTGCCCTGTACATTGTTTTGTTTGTTTTCTTTTAGATCGGGGTCTTCCCCTCCGCCCTGTGCAGTGTATTTTGTATTTGTTTTGTTTATTGTATTGTATTTATATGACGGCGTAGCCGTTTGTTTGTTTTGTTATTATTTAGTAGCGTGGATGGGTAGCCCCATCCACAACACAATTAGTGAACTCATGCAGAAGGTGGCCATCTCCCGAATTAATTAGGTGATTTAATTTGTTGCTAATCGGGAGATGGTCACCTGTTAT
This sequence comes from Acipenser oxyrinchus oxyrinchus, assembly GCA_030684275.1. Lineage (NCBI taxonomy): Eukaryota > Metazoa > Chordata > Actinopteri > Acipenseriformes > Acipenseridae > Acipenser > Acipenser oxyrinchus. Next base: position 29,260,592 of record CM060252.1, read on the forward strand.
AAAAGCCTGCAGCTCTCCAGCTCGGGTGGGTGTCGAGGAGCAGAGAGAGCGAGAGTGGAGAGAACTGAGAGAGAAACAGTAAACGGTAACGGATAGGAACAGTGAAGGCAATGTGCCCAGCCTGACCTATTCCGTGTGTATTTCTGTGTTCGTGATTTGTTTATGTTCAAACCTTTTATTTCGCTCGGTGAGCAAAGTGTGTTTTTTGTTTAAATATTTTATTTATGGTTTGTTGTGCTGAATAAAAACGGCACAGCCTTTACCTGCAGTACTTCCCTGGTGTCAGTTTTCCTTCCTGCGTCTGCCTGACGTCAGACCACTCAGTCACCCTGTCACATTCACTCACACTCGTTTAAAATGCATACTGTATGCCAGCCAAATACTTTCATCAGGAAAGTCTGTACAGACTCGTTTCACTTCCCTCTGTTACTCTCCATTGCAAACACTAAATTTGTGTTCCCCTCCTGCACAAACAAAACCACAACAAAAGATGGACAGACAGACACAAACCCCCAGGATGGCCATCCCGTTTGCAAGAGATGTGGCCTATTTATATTCAGGTGCGTAAAACTATCAATATTTCAATTAGTCAGTACCCAATAAGGCATCAAAGGTGAATGGAGTGGAGAACTACTAAAAAGTGATAAATCAATTACGAAGTGTTAATCAATAATATGTAAAATGTGCACTAATCAAATCAAAGTGTAAAATTATAAAAATAAAATATACAAGTGACAAATAAATACATGAAAGATAACTGGCATTATTGACCCTGTTACACACTACAAGAAATTCAGGTTGATCGTATAATTGACAGAGACATGGCTTGTACAACTCTGGCAAATCTATTGACTTTGATTTTTGTTTTTATCCGAGAGCATTCAGGAGAATTCTTTCAGTGACAGGTGTGATGTCTAAATATCTTCAGGCAAGTGACATGGACATCAGTACAGCAGCAGAAATGATAGAGGACTGCAAATCTGAATTAGAGACCTTGATCAGATTAAACATTTCAGGAGTTGTGGATTGAAACTGAATAGGTTGCTTCAAAAATACAAGCAGTTTCAGGAAGAACAGAGAATAAGTGCCCAAAAGACTGGATCACATGTAGCAAAATGAAACTGTAAGTTCAAAGCATCAAATTCTATCCAGATCTATGCATTGAAAGCATCACTGAGAGGTTTAGCACTGAAACATTGCCTCCAGTAAAGCACATAAATAGTCTAAAACCTTCAGTTGAAAAAAAAATCTTGCCAAGGCCACACTGGTATACAGTAACAATGCATTTTCACTTGTGTAATTGTCTTTTTTGACCACACTTAAGTAGTACTTGACAGGACATAAAAATCCAAGCTATCAGCTACATGTTATGTTCGACGCTGGTTAAAGTTTTTACTATAAAAGAAGTGAAACAGGTTTATTAACAGTACCGACTGACTGTGCCTCCTAAGCGTTGTAACTCTAAATTCTGCTCCCTGTTCTTCAATTTGTAGTTGTTTACTTCCCTTTAATTCAGTAGAAAGCACAAACTCCCACACCACGCAGAGTGAAATTTGAGGGGTTGCTGTCACGTGACCCTAGCAAACTACGTCGCCATACTAGCGGTCAAAACAACCATGGCGGCTATTGCAAAAAACTGCATCTTCCACACCAAAACCACATTTCTCACCTGTAATTAGAAATATATAATGATAAGTGCTAGATACTTGGAATTTGTGACCCATACTGTGCACCCCGAGTGAGAGTTAGATGTGATTTGCTGTGTAAACACCATTCTATTTGCTTTTTTCCTTTTAAGAAAACTTACTTACATGTTACCAATTAAGAAAATATACATTTTGTGTTAAAAAAATACAGTACTAATATGAATTATATACAGTATTTCTATGTTGTTTGTATATAAACATTTAACATTAAATAGACTGTGACCCCTGTGGCCGATAGGGCGCCTGTGGTTCTGCAGTGGAGCCGCCAGATCTGTGTTATCCTCCGGCACTATAGGTCTGGTGGCATTGCTGTGGATCTGCAGTGCGAAAAATGACGGCTTGGCAGGAGCACGTTTCGGAGGATGCGTGTTCCAGCTGCCGTTTCCCGAGTCAGCAGGGGGGTTGCGAGCGGTGAGCCGAGGATACAGATAATAATTGGGCATACTAAATTTTTAAAAATAAAAAAAAAACTTCAGCGAGTGACAGCTAAACGGTTAAGCTAAGAGACTGTAAAGGACTAGCTGTGCAAAAGTGAGCAAAGCATTAAGTAAGGTACGATGATAACGAATTGTGTTCAGTTTTCAAGAAGCCTAAAATTACAGGTAGATGAATGTATTTTCATTATTGTTCCTTTAAATATTGTAACTACCCTGGGTCTGCTGTAACCGTGTTTGGGAAGGTTCTGTGACCCAAAGGTTCAGGTGTTCAGGGATGTCAGAGATGGGAGAACCACCACCAATCAGAGTGTCCTCAGCTCACCGCGCACCAGCAACCCCTGTGGACTGGCCAGGCGCCTGCAGGCCTCCCTGTAAGTTGCAGAGCTGAGTGGTCCTCCGACGCTGTAGCGCTGAGGTGGCTGCATGGCGGGCCTGCAGAGTGCAAAGAAGTGGTCGGCTGACCACGTACGTTTCGGAGGACACGTGTGTCCATCTTCATCTCTCCCGAGTCAGCGCGGGGGTGGCAGCGGTGGGCTGGGTTGAAATAAAAATAATTGGGTGATTCCAAATTTAAAAAAAAAAAAAAAAAAAAAAAAGAAGAAAACTGTGTGAGCCATTCCCTTCTAATTTACCCAACTTTGTTGTCTGAGGTCTTCTGCTTTGGGAATTCATATTTATCATGAGGCTTTGCATCTGAAAAAAGAGTGTGTGTTCTTACAATATCATTTGGGTGACTATTCTCAGGAGAAGTAGCCTACCTGCATTGCATTCTCTTATAAACTTATTTGTTTAAACACTATGCAGCTATTTTTCCTCATCTAACCTGAACCTGTGCGCTTCTCCCCATGATAGCAAGCTGGAACACAGCTAGCCAATCAGAAGTGATAGGGGTGGGAGGTAAACACTCAATAGGTCAGTTATCTCGGAAACAATATAGCTGACAAGTGAAACAAAGCACCAGCATAATATAGTTTTTAGGAACGCATCACATTCGGATTATTACTTTAATTAAAATAAATAAATATATAAGTATTGAATGTAAAAAATGTGGATTGATATTTGTTTTTTGACGAGTTCACGTGAACCGGTCCGAATCAGTGCCAGGAACAGTTCTGAGCAGTCTACCACAACAATCCTTCCTTTAAATAAAACTATTAGCCGATGATAGCAAGCAGCATGCCAAAGATGTTTTATCCTGAAGAAATGGCTGCTGTTCTTATGCAAAGGGCAGTTGGAAAGACAGGGCAATGGCAGCAGTCAAGGGGAGGTCAGTTCCCAGATGACAAAGAAGAGGATGGTTATGAACACTGGAATAGAGGCAGAACATTCTGCCTTCTTCAAGAACAGGCATGTGTCTGGGTCTGAAAGCAGGCCAGATAATTAAAAAGATTGGCCAGCAGTCATAATTATACCTCAGCATCTGTATAAAAAAGTGTACTCTAGTGTTACAGAAATAGATGTTACTAGCTGTCTATTTTTGCCAATACACTACATGGTGCAATCAGGTTGTTTTTCTCTATAGTCCCAATCCAATCTTTGATCACAAACTGTGTTATAAAGTGGCCTGGGTCCAAACACGACAGCTTTATTCTCAAGTATTGCAGTCTGTGGGAAGATTTTGAAGTCAGTCGCATCACGGGAAAGTTGCTTGGAGATTCAGGTTGCCCGTTAAGAACATGGTTGATGGTCCCCTTTCTTAACCCCAGAAACGACAACGAAGAGCGGTATAACAAAGCCCACACAAAAGCATGTAATGCTGTGGAGAGATGCATTGGCGTTCTAAAGAAAAGATGGGCATGTCTCCAAATTGGCCCCACCTAATGTTTAATACAATTAATATAATTGTTACTTTTTAAAACTTTAAATAAATAAAATATTTACTTTGCTAATTGCCTTAGGCAATCAACTTAATAATAATAATAATAAAAATAAAAAAACACAATATATTTAACTTTGGTGATTGTTATTCCAGTGATTCATATACCTTATTAAACGCAGAGCTGTTCAGAAACATACATATGGTATTTACGATGTAATGCAATATCAATTAATATGTAAGTATATGAAATGTTTTTTACATCATTTTCTACTGTTTGTGTCTGTGTATAATAGGCCTAGCTGTTTTGTTTTTTTTAACCAGGTATTAACATGGAACCAGACAGAGCTGTTATTGTATGAGGAGCATGCATTGTTCTGCATAACATAGCAAGACTGTGGAATGTCCCTTTTGAAGACACCGATGATGTTCCTGATGCAACAGATTAATGCAGACATGTAGTCAGGCAACAGATATCTAGGCGCTATTGTTAGGGCTCATGTCGCTGCTAATTATTTCTTTGCCGGGGGTGGTCGGCTGCCAAGAAGGGATGCCGGACTTTCATCCTGACTTTCCGCTTCAGTGACTTCCAGAGGCACAAACAGCAGCCCTTCCTCTTCGTCCTGACAGGTACCGGCTGTTGCTGTTTGTGTTATCATTGCCGGGTTGCCCCTGCATTCCGCTTTCCAGCCCTCCTCCAGTGACACCAATCACTGCCGGAAATTTTCTCCCAGAATTTACAGCACAATTTTGGGTTGTGGACCGATGTTTGGTTTAGAACCACCACCTGTGGGGAAGTTCAATGTCTTCAGTGACCTGTGTTTTTAGGTCAGACCACTTCTTTATTTCTTTGCTCCACACCTTTTGCATTTATGGCACTTGTTATATCATTCCATTTTTTACTTATAATTTTGTTTGTCGTGGCATTACTAAATTTCTATTCTAGTACTTCTTTGTTTTGTTTGTACATACTGATGAGGATCAGGATTTCCCCATCAATAATTTTTTTTTTTTTCTGGGACATTTTTCTTCGGTAGACATACTAGAATATATATATATTAAAATACAACCTATCTTAACTAAATTCAAATAGATACCTTGAAGGCTTCCAGATGTTTTTAAATCATTTTACCACAGAATTAAATTACCACAGATTTTTTTTTTACCACAAAATTAAATTGTACATTTTTTGTTACGTTATGTTAAATGAATTATATTAATTAAGCTAGACACTATAACTAATAATGTTAGAAACAGTTTTAAGAATAGAAAATCAAAGTGACTTTGTTTAACATGTTAATGTTGATAAACTTTCCTATATAGGAACACATAATTACATTTATCTTTTTTTATATAAATGTAATTATTTTATAAGACACATATTGGTAGGCTATGATTTCAATAAAATACCTGGTTTACTGTAGAAAGTGCAGAATTCCCTCTGCCTTCATCAATCTTGTCAGGTTGTGCGTCGTGTTTGACAGAGATGCTTGATAACAGGCGGAGAAGCAGCGGGAGTTTTTTTTTCTTGTCAGTGATAAACTGACCCCAACAATGACCACACCCCCTCCCCATCCCATAGATTTGTGCCACACCTCCAACCCCCCCTCCCCCACCCCATTGTTATTGTGTGTACAAGCGATTTCAAGAAACAACCAAAACAAGACATGTTTAAACCTCTGACAATACTTTATTTTAAAAAAAGGATGAAAAAGTACATTTCGTACATTATAAATCTTTCAGATTTTCAAAATACTTTCTATAGTGCAGAATTCTACGTACGGATTCTCAATAAGGCACTGATTTATTTATAATCTTCACAAATAAACATTACCAACAATCTGCAACGATCTGCAGTGAGGATATTTGAGCGGGATTGGTCAGAAATCCCAATCTAAACTTCCAAGTAAGAAACATCAATCGATTTCCGAGTACCTTTCCATTGATTCACTCACTGCTGATTGGTTACTGTAAAGCGAACACGTCATCGACTTTGATCAGCTGATGGCATTGTATATTCCACCATGTTTGAATTCCGATCCCAAAGGGAACTATTTGATTTGATTCCATCGGTACTCTTCCTGGTTTAGTTTTTAGCATTTACGCGCAGTAGATGTCCATAGATTACAAAACAAAGTGCGACATCTAGTGATGGTTCGAAAACAAAGGTTGTGGTTATTCTTATTAAACGCAGTCTTTGACCCAAACTTTTTCCCTCTTCTAACAAAAGAATTACTGTCCCTATCGGGGTACTCTCTGATAATGGCTGGAGATATGAATGCTGTTTTTGACTTCCAACAAGACAGATCAAGTAGTTCCTTTTCTACTTCACAACAATTAGCATCCCAAGCATTAAATTGTTTAGCACAAGACCTGAATGTTTCAGATATGTGGCGTCTACAAAACCCTTCAGGAAAAGACTTCACATGTTTTTCCTCAGGGCATAAAACACACTAAAGAATCGACTATATTCTGTCTTGACCTGATTTAATTACATTTGCCAGTACAATAACAGTGCTTCCTGCGATTACTACAGTATAAAAATCATCACGCTGGCATTTTAATGTAACTTTACTACAAAATCCAGAGTTCGTTGCCCAAATTAAAACTAAGCTAGTAGAATTTTTGGAAATGAATAGTCCCTCAGTGAAGGACCCAGCAATGGTGTGGGAAGCTACAAAAGGCTTTAGAAGAGACAACACTTCCTCCTTTGCTTCTCACGTTAAAAAATCAAGATTGAAACAAATTAATGATCTAGAAAAACAATGTCAGTGGCTTGAAAATGCACAAAAAACTAACTACACCCAAATTAATGAAGAAAAGCTATGAGCAGCCAGGGCACAGCTTAATGTTTTTTTGCGAAGATGAGCAGAATTTATTATGCATAGAGTTAGACAAAAATATTACTTTCAACTCAGTAAACCCAGCCGACTACTTGCACTAAAATTAAAACAAACTGAATCTCGTGCATCTATTGAAACCATCCTTTCACCTTCAAAACTCATTTGTGACCCCATTAGTGCAACCTTCAGCTCCTTTTTTTCAATCTCTCTGATTCCTAAAAATAGGGAAAGATCCCACTGAGTGTGCTAATTATCGTCCAATTTCATTGGTTAACTCCGACATGAAGCTGTATTCTAGAATTAGCTTTACGTTTAGAAATATATACGGGCAAACTTATTCACCCTGATCAGTCTGGCTTATGACGGGGTGTTTTGCTGCAGACAACATTCGCCACCTACTACATATAATACATGAGGCAAAAGATTTAAATACTCCTTATGTGGTCCTATCATTAGATGCGGAGAAGGCTTTTGATAGATTTGAGTGGAACTTTCTTTGGCTGGCATTAGAGAGATTTGGTTTGGGTGACAATTTTATCAATATGATTCGTTCAATATATGCCAATCTTTCTACTATGGTCTCAACTGGTCGTTTACACTCCAAACCCTTTAATATTCTTGGGGGAAGCTGGCAAGGCTGCCCTTTATTGCCTATGCTATTTGCTTTCTCTTGAACCACTAGCACAGAACATTAGGCAGAATGCAATAGTGCCTCCCTTCAAATTTAAATCTTCAAGCCACGCTATATCTTTGTATGCAGATGATATCCTATTGTATATTGCAGATATTCAAAATTCTATCCCAAATATTTTAACAGCCTCTAATGAATTTAGTGACCTCTCTGGTTATAAAATTAACTGGGCAAATTCTGCCCTGATGCCCCTTAATGCAGCTGCAGGTAGAGTCTTGCTATCCTCCATTATTCTGATGAAAAAAACAATTTACATACCTGGGTATTGATATACAGCCCTCCCTTCAATCCATTGTCAAAAATAACTATCTCATACTAAGGGAGGTGAAGGGACACATTGAGAGATGCCCACCTCCCTACAAGCTCGAATCACTACAGTTAAAATGAATATTCTTCCTCGAATTAATTTTATTAGTGCCATGACCCTATTGACTACTGGGCTAAGATTGATTCTTTAATAAGGACATTTTTGTGGAATGGTAAGCAATCACAAATCAAGTTAAATACACTACAATGCACTAAAATGGATGGTGGCCTAACTGTCCCACACTTTAAGTTGTAGCATTGGGTTTTCCAATTACGCTCACTCAGAGTATGGTTAAATCCACTATCCGCTGTGCCCTGGAGAGAACTTGAAGAAGCACTAGTGACTCCCATAAGATTACAAAATATTTTATTTGCAGGTCTCACAAACAAAAAATGTGCTCTACATTGTGATCCTAGCATTGCAAATACTATAGCAAACTGCAGGACAATAGAAAAGCATATGAGGCATAATATTAAATGGCACCAACATTCACCTATCTAGTGTAATAGTGCTCTCCTGTCGGGCAGCCAACCCTTTGTTTTCGACTCATGGTCCTAAAAAAGACATTAATACTCTTAATGACATATACAGTAAGGGTGGGCTTATTAGTTTCCAGGAATTGACCTCAGCGTTTAATTTACCAGGCTCATCATTTTTCTTATATCTTAGACTGCGTTCTGCTTTACGTGCTTATGGGGTTCCCGGGGGATTGGAACTTACAACACATCCTATAATAAAATGGGTCTCGGGTGATTCCTCTAAGGGGCTAATCTCCACTATATACTTACATCTGCTAAAAGCTTCCTATAAGCCGCTGAGAAAGATCTAACCTTAGAAGATGGGCTACTTGATTGGTATGCAATCTGGGATAATATATTTAATGCATCTAAAAATCCCAATCACCAACTAACTCATTTTAAATTGTGCCACAGGACATACTGGACACCTCGTAAGAGATACCTTGTGGGAATCACCTCTGACCCTCTGTGTAAACTGTGTACTCTTAATACACCACACACTCTAATGCACATGATCTCAGAATGTCCAGAAGTTTATTCTTTTTGGAGCCAGGTGACATCTATACTGTCCAGCATAATTGGGAGAGACTTACCATTAGATCTAGTTGTACTATTACTTGATGATTCAAAACTTCAGTTGCTGGAACGACAGCGGAAAATTTGGCTTGCTGGTTTGACAACGGCAAAGAAACTGATAGTACAGCACTGGTTCCCTCCTCATAGACTGCCTGTACAGCAGTAGTTGTCATATTTTAATGACATAGTTAAGTTGGAACTATCTACCACTAGAATAAATAAGGCAAAAAACACCACCTTAGAGATCTGCAGGGGAGCAGCAGATGAGATAACTGAACTACTGTCTGCTGTTTGATTGTCATTATGTTGGCTAAGAATTGTGGGACTGGGTTCATTGTCTACCTGTTGCCTATTTTCTAGGTCAGTTTAAGTTCAGGGGGTCAGGAGAGGGATGGGGGGGCTGCCAGGGGAGGGAGGGACGGAGGGACACAGGGTGGGACTTGGGGTAGAACATACCAGTAATATGTGTGATGTTGTTTTTATTTCTGAACTGTGTAAAAATCAATAAACATTTGAACACAGAAGCATGCCAAACAATTCCATTGATGTGCCCAGGGTAAGGCTCTAATGTAAGTTTTCTTTTTTGTTTATTTGTCATATAAAGTAGTTTTTGACCATTTAAAATGCCTGTCTGCAACAGTGAGAGTAAGAAATACCATCCCTCTTCTATGTAGTATTTCTTACTGATGTATTTCTTTCATCCACTAGAGGCAACCAACATTTTAATGGTTACGCTGGTTAGACTGAGAGGTGTATTGAGGCAGAAAAGGAGTGTGTTCTGTTTATTAAAGTCATCAGGTTGCGATGACTAAAATTGAAAATGATTTACATATTGATTCTAAGCAAGTAGCAGAAGAATGTACATAAGTTAACTCTAATATGTTAGATCTATTCCAAGTTGCTCTTTAAGTAATGATACTGCAGTATAGTAACATTATTACACTGCAGTTTATTGAAGTGATACAGCATACATTTCACAGGTTACAGTATTGGTTGTGTATCAAGGGTAGGCCTTTATCATAATGCTGTAAAACTGCATTGTACATAAGGGGAGCTATTAATTTTTCACAACAATGTATCTGTTGTCTTTTACAATTAGCAGGTTTTCCTGCATGGGGCTATATTTCCACTTGTCTAAAACATTTAATATTCACATTTAAGTTGAAGGTCACCTTTTAAAGGAATCCACCGGAAAGCAATAGTCAAAACTGATGCAGGAGTTTTACACTGAGAATAAAAAGTCCCTTGCTCTCTTTTTACTATATAGACCTTGTTTAAAGCCCAGTGTACTGTAACCCCCCCCCCCCCACCATTTTATTAATGCACTATTATATTTTAGCTGATTCCACTATGTACATTTACTATAAGTAAGTAAGATATGTTTTATGATATGCAATAATACCTTGGAAACTATTCTGATCATATCCCACACATTGAAAGGGTTCCTTTAGAATTGTATTAATAAATACACGATTAATGAATAACTTCATTTCTTACTATCTGAAAAAGGTGGTGATTTCCCACAAAATAAAATGCAAGATTCGAACACACACAGAGAAATGTAATCTGGGAAATTCAACTTTGTTAAATGGGGTATTAAAAAAAAAAAAAAAAAAAAAAAAAAAAAAAAAGTTTGTGAATGTATTTGTTTAAATTAATAATACATGCAGTGTCTAGTTTACAGCTTCGTCCTGTGGTGATTACTTTGTATTAAGGCAGAGACATTCTACTGATGCCAGTGCAATTATTCTATTAATAGAAAGTGCAAAATGTAAAGGAATAAATCTACTAGCTTGTAGCTACTGCAAGTATATTAATTTGGAATTTTTTTAAATTTAATTTTTGAGTCCAACTGAATCCATACTCCAACCGTCTATTGTTTGAGCTTGTGGGCATGACCTTAGGATTACACATGCCCCCCAATTTACAACACTGTTAGTAGGAAGTACAGTAATTTTACATTTTAGTTTTTTTTCACACATTTTTTTAAATCATTCAGAGTGCATTGTAGATGCTAGCTAATTTACATGAATTTGAATAATTATATTGTTGTGTAAAATCATTTTAAAAAATGGCTTACAGTAGATTTTGAAGTTAACTTATAAAGCAAGCAGAGCTGGAAGAACACAGTATACTGTTTGCAGGTATAATATTGAGTGTTAAGAAATTAAGCTATTGCATTTGCATGTTTGATATACTAGTGTTTTATGTACTAGCTACTCCACATATATATGCTGCTTGACTGTACATTTTAAAATGTAATTGTTTTGTTGGAAATTCAGTGTTGAACTGATGATGATTTCATAAGCAAAAAGTCTGTGATTGTACAGAAATAGGCAGTTTGCAGAACGAGTCTGCAGCATATAGTACATCCTGGTTGCACCCAAAAAATAACTGTATGAGATGTATGTATTTTTGGAAACCCACACATAGAAGATATTTTGGTAAATAGACCTAAACACTATAATTGAATATCTGATTATATATTGCTTGTAAGGAGTGTGTGAAGCGTGCAAGCTACACATTGTGCCAAGAGCCTGCAGCTGCTAAAGAAAATCTATCCAGCTTCAAAAATCTAAACAAAGAAATCTTGCTGGGATGTTTACATTTCTAAAGGGGGAAGATCACAATTTTTTTTACCTAATGATGGTGAAATGGTTGAACAGTGTCTGGAATTGGTGAGTAGTAAAATGCTAAATGCTTGTTGTTTATAATAGCATGCAGCTATTTATGATTGTTTTGTGTTGGTTTGGGTTTAAGGAAAACACAGCATCTTTAGTGGGTGAAGCATCATTTTTATGCAAATATATAGTGCTGTTGAGTCTTGCAATATGCCATACTAATACAATTAGAGATGTAAAGTATGGACATTCTCTACCTATTATATGTTCAGTGTGTGTATTATATGCTGAGGGTTTCTCTCTGTGTTGTGTCCCTGATCCCATATATCTTAGAAGTGAATGGCTTGTTGTATATTGCTTATCACACTTTGTGGAAGCCATGGTCACTTTGCTGGATTGCAATTGGCTAGCACTACAACATGCAGGTCTTGCACCCTGCACATTGTTTTTTCAACTGATTGCATCACAACAGCAGATATGCCCTTTTTATTTCCAGTACCATTATTCTCATTACAGAAGTAGCATAATATAAATAGAACAATCCTCCAACACAATTCAGAATGATGTTGAATTATCAGGGTGTTTTAGGCACTTTAAAGGTTTTGAGAATTTGAAAGGTAAAGTGCAATAACTGTTCTGTTTTATTGTGATATGGCTGTTGTATCTGGCTTTTACAGTGATTATTCTAGAAAATGTCTTTTTTAGATTTAGCTACCGTACATACATGACATGAGAAATGATTTTATTTTAGCAGTCTCTATTTACTTAAGCATGTGTTTAGAAATAAAATGTAACCTTTATTAGTGCTATCTGACACATTTTATTTCTTATGTGCATGTGATAATGAATAGGCTTTGGACAGCATTTTGACAAATTTTGCATGCCCATAACATGAAAATATGAGTATGAAAAAAAGAGTAAACCCAGTTCAACAAAAGGATTTAAACAGTATTCAGTAAATATATTACACACATCCATCTTATGTATTTAAACATATAACACATATTGCTTGTATGCTTGGTAAACATGTTAGCAGTTTAACATCTTTCTTACTGTCTAATAATCCCTTTGTGCTCTTACGGTATAGTACAAATACAAATGCTATAAATATGTACAGTACAGTAGTTATTTACTTCTCACGCATTTGCTCTTTGAAAAACATCCATATTATAGTCAGTATTTCTAGACCACCTCTTTAGATGCATGTTTTGATTCTTGGAGTGAATATTTAAGAATACTGGTTCTGCACAGCTTTTCTGAATCTTTTATAAATGTGTTGAATCAGTGACTAAACATGAAGCCAGTTCAGAGCTTTACATTAAACAGTAATTGGTAGCTCATTATAAATAGTCATAAGTAGTCTTTATAAGCCAAGTCAATTAACAATCTGAAGCCAAGATGGAAATACAAATATACAGTGATGACCTAGATGTTATGGTTGAACATTATATAATTACAGCATTGGTATTTAGAATGTATGATTGAAATCGTATTACATGCTTTATTTGTGATTTTTTAAAATGTACTCACCGCATGCTGATCATTTAACTTTTCTGTTCCACCTTTAGTCATATGGAGACAGAGCAGCAACTTGATGTTGAAATTGATGTTTATATATATATATATATATATATATATATATATATATATATATATATATATATATATATATATATATATATAGTAGATGCCGGTTATTAGCAACCCTGATAAAGACAACTTTTGGTTATTAACAACATTTTCCCAGAAACCAATCCCGTCCCATAGACTTTAATGTTAATGGAATTCTGATATTAGCAACTGCACGCTGCTTATTGACAACTTTATTACTAGTTGCCATTGCTACAGAGAGCACCTGCATGATTTATCCACATACTTCATGCAGCTTTTATAACACACTGAGTTCGCAACTGTGTATTTCTGGCAGACTGAGGCAGAATCGTGGCTTTGAAACTGGCTACGAAGCTGCACGCAAAATTGAGATGGATTTACAGTGGGAGGTGGTACAATGTAAAAAGCAGACTTTATATGTGTTATATGTGTTATATTATATGTGTAGTAGTATTTAAGCCTACTCCCCCTTTGTTTTACACATGCGTGAAGTAAACAGTTCTATGTTTGGGTATTTTGTGTTTCTCATGTTAGTGTTTTAACACTGTAACATTTAAAAGCATGAATTTCAGTGCCATATTTGTATAACTACATTATGTATAATTGTTCTATATAAATACACTTGAAAACAGGGGCTTTTCGTTTATTGGCAACTTTCGGTTAATGATAACTTTTTGCTGGGAACCGAGAGGTTGTTAATAAGCGGCATTTACTGTATACATACATACACCAACTGGAAACTAGTTTCTCTTATTCTGATAACTTAAATGAAGTAATGAGACAAATCAATGGACCAGATTAAGCAGGCTGGCTATGTTTAACTTGGCTAATTTTGTCCATACTCAAAAATTAAACGTCTGTGCCAGTGTACTCACAGCAATGGTACAACATCTCAGTAGTTTGCATGATGATATCTAGCAGTCATCCCAATCATGTTTGAATCACATGTTTTTACAGTATACTCTCTATTTTGGTTCCAACTTCACAATTGAATTGGAACTGTTGATTTATTTGACCAAACTGACCTAACTGAGGCATGCTCATAATCAGGGATCCTAGGAATCAGTTTGCTGCGGGATAATATGGACAAACACAGTTTTGTACTTCAAGCAGCAAGGCTGTAGATTACACTCGTAGGCAAACCACTGTAGAACACATGGGAAGCGCTAAACGTAAATTGAATGAAATGAAACGTAAACAAGATAAGGCCGAAACAACAGGGCCATCAAAAACACTGAAACTGACTGAGTTGAACTAACTGTAAGCTATTTGTAATATTTGAAGTAAAAAAAAGTAAGTTTGTTTGTTTTATTGATTAATGGTGCCAGTAAGCGTGTAACTTGCTTAGAAATTGAAAGTTTAACCATTTTTATTTTATTTATTTATTTAGAAGACGCATTTATCCAAAGCGACTTAAACGTGTTACACTGTAATACAATGTTACAGTTCAAGAATAATTAAAGTTATAAGCTAAAATATAACATAAAAAGACACAAGTGTAACAAAAACAACAATAAAACAGTCATGTGTTAACTGTTACCCAACAGTACTGTTTGTGTGTCTTAAAATGTGTCAGGGAAAATCATTTTTAGCCTTTTATTTTACTTGCGGAATAATGCAGATTTCTTTCTTTTTTTTCATTGGAGAAAACTAAGATCCCTGCTCATGATTTCGTTTTTTTTTTATTTTTTATTTTTTTTAATACTCGACTGTATATGGATTGTGCATTTGCTTTCATCTGAGGATGCATATATTTTTAAATTGTATCTGTCTTGAGCAGGCCTCCCATACAAAAGATATTTCAAATCTCACTGGGACATCAAGGATATGTCAAAGTTAATAATTATGGTAAAACAGGTCTTGTGAGGAGCTGCACAGCAATAGGCTAATTAGTGTTAAAAAAATAAAGAAACATCTTTATAAAGAAACACCATGTGAATTTTGGTGTAGTAAACCTACATTATAAATGCAAGGCCTCGCAAGCTATGGGCTACAGACATGTATGTGTTTTTGTGTGTTCTGCCAAAAAATATCACGTGGTCCTTGCAAGTAGGATCTGTTCCTGCAGCTATAACAGCTTGACCACACCTGGTCTATACAATTTTGGAAGGTCTCAAAAGGTATCAGGAACCAGTCATTTTTCAAAGCCCCTTAACACAGTGTATTATAGTTTAGCTTGGGGTTGCTTTGCCAAGAGACGCTGGTCAACATCCCTTAGGGACAAGCCTGAGATCCGGCAATAGGCCAGGGTAATGCTGCACATTACATTCAGCTTTTTTCAAAAATGGGAATGTGCATTCACTGAACATTTTTGTGCTTTTTAACAAGATTTTTAACAAGAATGTGTTTTTGTAAATCTATGAAAAAATTTTAAAAAACCAAAAAAAAAAACAAGGTGAATTTTTTAGTTAAGTAGAGCATGATATACTATAAACATGAAAGGATGACATACTGTATGCTTTACCAAAGCATGAACATATAGCTCACTTTACATTTATGCCAGACAACTTTTTTCTTAGCAAGGATTACAGTACCTCTGAGATATGGCTGAATCCCACTGTCTTTCAGACATAATTTGACTGAATTACAGGGGTGTCGTCCCTCCCTAAAGGGACCTGAAGCCAGTAGGATATAATTGACTTGAGCATTTTCAATATCCTGGGTTGCTTTACTTCCAAAGGGATACCTTTAAGGGTAAATAGTAGGAAGAACCAGGATTGATCAAGTTGGCAAAGGACTAGAAAAAGATCTATATCAGCAGTGTTAAATTTCAGTATTAGATCTGTACAATTTTGAGTCAAGGTCTTCTGTACACAATACAATCTGACCTCTCACTGGAGGATTCTCCTTTTATGCGCTAGAGTAAAGGTGTTGAGGGTTAATTGTGACCCGAAGAGTATTTTCAGGTTTCGACATTGCTGTACAGTTGTACTTATTCAGTTTATAAATCGAGTTATGTTCTGTGTTAGATTTATTTTGAGTTTTATATAAACAAAGGACTGCTGTAAGAATCTCAATTGTTTTCTCTCAGCTGCTCGATTACTTCGTGTCCTTTTAGCAGAATGACAGACAAAAACCCAACCATTGTGAGGCGTAAGCCTAAACAGCCCCCCAAAAGGAGAATAACAATACCAAAAAATGTTTATTTGAGGGAAATATTTAGAAAAGAAAGTTGAATCATGTTCAAGGAATATTTTATTACCCTTCCTAGAACAGGAATTGTTTTTCAACACAGGAACAAAGCCAGTATTTTTTTTTTTGTTTTCCTTTACCTTATACTCTAATCTGAAAGACAGTACCTGGTGTTCAGGCATTTTAATCGCAAATCTATTTAATATATACAGTATATATATATATATATATATATATATATATATATATATATATATATATATATATATATATATATATATAAAATATGGTACCAAATTATGCAATGCAAACAGCATGTATATGTTAGTAATTTTGTATTTTACATGATACTTGAAACAATGGATATAATATTGTGGGGCTTGAACTCTATCCCTCTCAGGGCCTAGACTTTACATATGTTCCTAGTTTTGTGTTGAAGAACATGAGTAAAGACAGTTGCTGAATAGACTGAGAGCTACTCCTAGCCTTTATCACATTTCAAATTTACATTTGAATGGTTGCCAATACAGTTATTCAGGGCTGCAGGTCTTGAAGCTTGTTTTTACTTCCAAAATCTAAACAATCTTAGCTCAGCTCTTTGAAGTGGTTTAGTACTTCTTCATCCACACGCGTAATATCAATATACAAACCCAAGGTTATGAGCCTAACTTGAATGAAAATGGGTGCCAACAGAAAGTCAATGCATACAATACTCTTTAAGAAATTGACTGTGGACTTGTTTACTATAGTCTCTGACAAATTCAGTTTTCAGATGATAGTCGACTACTAGCTTTTAAAGAAATGGGTTTACAGTGGAGAATTGCACGTGACCCCTAATTGTTTGTGAGATGCAAACAAGTGGATAGACCCCAGCATAACAGGCAACAGAACTGCCATGCTAAATTGTAAATATGTAAACTCTGTATCTTGGTGACATTTTTGACCATCTCGCCTGTCCAGTGTCTTTTACTGGAATAGTATTTTTTTTTTTTTTTAGCTGAACGAGAGAGCTTTCTCTCAGTATGTTTAGAAGCATAAGCTATAGAAAATCAAGTTTCAAAGTTGATTTCATTCCAGTCAGACCAGAAGGTTACACACAGCACCTGCATCCCTGGTCTAGGCACTATTGATTTGTCTTTTCATTTCTTCTCGATCCACGTGTTTTGATCACATCAAAACCCTCATAGTCTATAATTTCTGCCAAAGCATATAAGAGCACTCTTCCAGTGCTGAACCCATACAGTTGCTGGTAATTTGTTTTCAACTATTAAATGGCCTGTGATATTTCCCGATGTTACAGTTCATATAAAAGTATCTGCATGTTATTTTATGTTGACAATATCAACACATTAAGAGAAAGGGCCATGTTTTTGTTATGTTATTTAAAGTATTTTCTTAATCGGTCCTTTCTGGGAGTTACTAAAAAGACCCCCCCCCGGTAAGTTTTAGCGTGTGGAAATAATGAAAAATAAAACGTGGTACATTTAACAGAAATATCCTTGAGGCATTGTACAGTTCTTGCTCTTAAACCTCTACATATGACTTGAAGATACTTACCTAGTGTTACTGCCCAAGCTTTCACTAGCAAGTCCACACAAATAGATATACGCTATTCTTATTAAAACTAGAAAACCATCATGTTTTACAGTAACGTAATCCATATAAAGCTCATACTGTTACATACCTTAGAGTCAAAATGCACCTTACATAGAGCTAAGTAATGGGATATCTTGTCATTCATTTATACCAGCTTTAAGAGGTAATGCCCTGAAGTACATTTTGATACATGTACAATGATTTTATTGGTTCTGTGGATGTGATTTTATTTTACTGTGTAAAATGTCTCAATTGTTTCTCTTTCCTGGTTTAAATACTTACATTAATGTGTAAAGGGCCTAATCATACTGTACCTGTTTGTGTTGTTGTCACCTGAATGTATGAAATATTGTGAACCTTGTCTTCTAGTGGATTTCTTGTTAGACATTATAATACACTGCTTTTAATAGTATGATTTTAGGACAGCGAGACTACATATTTTTACCCTCAAATGACCTAAGTAGACCAGCGTGTTCATCGAGTACGTTACCTATAAAATATAATTTGCCCAGACACTGTTGTGCGAGGAGCTGAAATCCAAATTGACAAACTATACAGGAGTATGTAGCTTAAAATTCTTAAAGTTTCTTTTCACTATCTACTTATCTTTTTATGACGTTTCCACTCAATCTCAGTGGTTATTGCAAGTACTCAATTATTTAAACCATCTTATATTATTTTAACATTTTGTTATTGTCTTTTTTCCATCGTCTTTCTCAAGAAAATAATAGGTACAGGTAATTTTTCTATATTATTGTAAACCCCCTTCTGACAAAGAAGACTACAGTAACTCACAATGAAGACCACTGTCTGTCAGTCCCTTTCAATTTGTATACAGGATCTCAAGATCTGCTTGGATTACTGGAGGACTTGCTCACTAAAACCACTTTTCAAAGTCAGTACCTCTTCTGTACTTTCAGATGAATGCTTTGTTTGGAAGTGCTTAACTAGGCTCATCCTGTAAAAAGGGGAAGTTGCATTTTTGATAAACCATTTGGAAATAAAGTGTGCTTGTTGATAATAGTAAGATTCTTACAGCATGGGGTTTGATCTGAAGATATTACATGCTTTCACTTGCTGTATATAGTTGCAGTCTAAATAACAAGTGTTGACAATTCAATATAAAAAGTTTATTAATAGAAATCTTTATTAACTAAAAAGCTCCTTGTTATTTATTTATTTATTTGCAATACATGTAATTGTATTAAGTTATTTTCTTGGTGTATTGCTGTAAAATATTGCAATTCTATTGCTAACCTACTCATAAAATTGTGAATTTTGACTATTTTTGGCAAAGAATTAGGCTTAACTTAATGGATCAATTCTTTTCTTAATAAACTCAGTATCTCCAGTGCCAAGTAATACATTCAGTATTGATCTTTTTCTAATCCTTTATTGCATTTTTATTTTTATTTTTATTTTTATGGAAGCCCACATTAAAAATATATATTCAAGAATAAATAAGGTTTGAGACAGGGAGACACAGCTTGCAATATACAGTTTGGTTCAACATATAAATACATTTTTTAAAAAGTAGTTTATTTTCTAGTGTATATATCACAAACAGTATATTTACTATATTTTAAAATAATGATAAACTTAAAATGTATTTCTAATCAGCAGGTGCCTGACAGTCTTTTTATTCATAATTTTTTTTTTTTATAATGATTTTTTTTTTCAAATTCAGTGCTGCAATTTAAAAAAGTGACTGCTTACTTGTATCACTTGCTGTGCTGTAGATCACATTGTCTAATTGCCTATTGTTTTTTAACACATCATATAGCAAAGTGTTAAATGCATGCTCAATGAGATGTTTAGATTAAAGCTGATGCATGTTACTCTGTGCAATAGGATATTGAGCAAAAATGAGAAAATTAACCCAACAGTTCAGAACATAACGATCCAGACAGGGAAGGTTATCAGTCCCTGCCTGTGGGCTGCACAATCAATACCTGGTCAATGGCTTTTTATTAAAAAAATGTACAATGAAATAAAATAAAAAAATCTGTCTCATTTTGTTTAGCAAGGGAGCATAAAGCTGTTTTAGTGCTGTGGTTCACTTTTAATAAAACCATATGAAGAAATATTGGGTGATGTGCAGGACAAAGATTTTTTTTTTTTTTTTAAATAAACAAAGCATTACAACACATGCCTGAGTGTCACATTATATCCACCTCACATCGACCTTTGTTTAAAATAATAGCACAGGTCCGTTGGTGATAATTGAGTTAAGGTCTCAAACAGTGTTCTACAACCAGTTCTAATGTTTTACGATAAATGTTGCCCTAGACATGTGTAATAAAACCCTCTGTGGAAAACAGGACAGTAGCACATTAGTATTGTATTAATAGTATTACAGTGTAGTGCAATTGTATATATTCTTATTGGCAACAAAGACAACAAAAAACACAAAAACATATAGCTTGTGTGAAAATGGTATATTCTTTTAGATTTTTGATAACAAACAATACTAGAAAATGTTGGGCCCAATCACGCTTTATTTTTAGGAACACATTTTTTTTTTTTTTAAATCAATTTAAATGATAAGGTTGACATGGAGTTGAAAACCCCTTAAAATAAAGTCGATACTTTAATTCCAATAAAGGGCTTGAATCAACAAGATGTATTCTTTTTACGTTTATGCCTGATCTATCTTACAGTAAACAACAACAGTGGAATAGTTAACAAAAGCTTCTGAAAACACCCCCTTAATAGAATATAAAATAAATTGAACAAGGAAGAACAAGGTAAGCTTTTCTTGATTTTCTTGCATAACTGTTCATTTCTTGCATTATTACTGATCAACTGAACAGCATTTTCTTTTAATAACTAATTGCAAAAGCACCTGATAACTACTGTTAGCTTATTGTTTTCTATCAGCTCCTTCATATTCTGTAATCAGAGCAAAGAATTGTAAATTATCGTAAGCATTTCTGACACCAAATCACTTTTGACATTTTTTTTTTCATCATTTTCATAAATAGTGTCAGATGTTTCTACACATTTTAGGCCTGTAAAACAAAATGAGCTGCAATGATGCATAGCAACCAAAAGAGGGCATCAGTTCATTTAACATCAGCATTGTTATCAGATGTAATAGAATTATTACCAGATTGAACGAATTACTTAAATATAGATTATAATTTTATATGAAGTTTGATTTTTGAACACAAAATTGTTTGACATGCTGTACTGTAGAGCACTGATTACATTAAAAAAAATTCTACATTTTACCTTGGTTGTTGTTGTTTCATAAGAATGAAGAAGGTTTCATTCATCATCATAGTAAATATAGAAGACATATTAAAATCCCTTAGTTAGACTTGTGTGCATGTTGGGGAACAGTAGGACTTAGCACATGTAAAATAAAGTTTAAAACATACAGGTTTCCTCCCCCCAATAAAAGTTGACTAAGACAAGTTTCACATAAAAATACAACATACCGGTACTTTTAGGGTTAATTGTAGGGTTCAAACTGCTATGCAATGGGAGTTATGTTTCCATTTCTGATAAAGGAATTACACAAAAATTACAAAACAGCAGTGAAAAGGTAAACCAAACACTCCCACCAGCAGTAAAAACATGTTTAGTTGTCTGAAAGACTACCTTTATTTTGTCACTGTTAATGGTATTAGTTTTTTTTTTGTTTGTTTCACAATAATGCTCATGTATAATCATCTTTTATTTAATTAAATTACAATTTAGCTGTTTTGTTGATCAGGGTTGTCACGATGACACACAAATAATGTAGTAGCATACACATTGCTGTTAACATGCTTACACCTACAGTTTATGTGTGTATCTCAAAGGCTTTACTGAGTATTTAAAGACAGTCCTGGTAATAAGTGATATTGAAAAAGAATGCCGGTAAACGACTGGTTAACCTTTAATCTAAAACTTTTGTAATTATTTTATCTATTTTTTTAAAACAGAAAGAACATTTTGACACTGCAGTGATTTGAATTCCCAATTGATATCTGGTGGTGTCATCACCACCCCTGTGACTTGTGGTGTACACCCCCAAACAACCACACAGTTTGGCACAGTGTGCAGTCTTTGTTCACAAGGAGGCCCTGGGCAATACATGCACTGAACTGAATTACTTTCTTGCTCCACAAGAGGTTGAATTCTCCAGGACAGGGTTCAAGCTGGCAAGCAAAGCAGTGTGATGGTTAAGCCTGGCATGGCAACCACTTCCCAAGTTGTTTTAGGGGGTATATTAAACTTTCAGACAAAAAGGAGAATGTTAAAAAAAAAAAAAATTGGGAATATTTCAACCTACAGTAGTGAATCGGACAGTAATCAAAGTGAAAGACAGTCACACCTAATTAAAAGAAAATGCCAATTTTGTTTATGAATGGTTTATTAATTACTTATTATTTCTGTACTTTGATGTGCTGTATATCAGTAATTTCATGCCGATGCTTGGGCTTTCAACATTAGAAAGTGATGAAATATGATCATTGCTCTTTCTGCTTGCTAGACTGTGACCAAATTGAGTTGTAGGGAGCTCAGATATTTGGGAAGTGGGCGTTAAAGGGTGGAAAAACAGATACAGATTTGTTTTATTCTGTCTTTAAGGGAGACTAACTTTGTCTTGGAAAACTCATTGCTTGAGAATCTATTTCTAAACTGCAACCATTTTATTAACTGATAACTATTTTCATATTTTTATTTGCTAAATGTTATAATTTGGTACCAGGAAGCAGCAGCAAGCAAAGAATGAATAGATTGACAACACATACCACATACAACACATACATCAGTATCCAATAGAGCATTTAATTACCTTGAAATAAATAACTTGGTTATATGGTTAAGATTGTATCCCATGTTAATATTATCCAGCATGAATTTCTTACAACGTTCCTGAATTTTCTTTCTTGCAGATACTGTAATATGATGAAAATAAGTTACTGTGTCGGTGTGTAACATTGGCCGGGTTTCCTTGCTGCTTAGAAAGTTGATACGCTCACTCCACAGTCATTATTTATGTGACGTAGCACGCACATCCCACGCACTATAGAAAGTGCGCATCTAAAATATCGCACGACTTTAAGGGGTGGGTAAAAACGTTTTTTTTTTTTTTTTTATGGAAACATGTCCGGAAGTCGTACATTATGCTTAAGAGACTTCAGCACTCAAAATCCAATTTGTGACGTAACCTTGCGCAACCTTCTACTATACGTAAAGACCGTACTACCAAGCAATCCTAACTTTCTACTATACGTAAACACTGTCCCACCTAGCAATCGTTTATTATCTGAGAGGTTCTTTTTCCAAATAGGAAAACATAAGCATACAGTAGGAGGGTTTTAGATGCCTCTTCATTCAGTATTATTTTTTTATGTAAAACCATTTATTCAGCATTTCAAATTATTGCCATTTGACTCATAAAACGATAGTGCTTTATAGTTTGGTTATTTTATAAGCAATGTTATAAAAAATAAATAAAAACAAAACAAAAAAAACACTGAATCTAATACAAATAAAAAAATGCAGCCCTTTGCAGTACATAAATGAATACATAAATAACGGAGCCCTTTGCAAAGCATGGATATTTTTGTTCATCCTTTTTACACTTTTGTTATCTTCGTGTTTGGTGGTCGGATAGCCGATTGCTTTAAGCTTAGACTTTCTGTCCCTTAGCTATAAGATGCGATACATTGTACACTAGCCTGAAGTAGTACCTATCATTGAGGAAGATTTGTTTTAGAAGAACGAAAACATGAAAAAGGAAAAAAAAAAGTTGGTTCCACGAATGACATAACGCAGTTGCAGAAAGTCCACTGTCCCTGTGGATTTCAGATTCAAGTATTTATTCGGACTCAGTGTTTTAAGACAACCTCAAAACTTTGTGGAAACCCAGATTAAGAAAGCTGTGCGGTATCAGTAAGCTGCACCAGGCCAAATTGGAACACAAACATTTAAATATACCCTCCTGTATTTTAATATTAACTAGGTTATTAGCATTTGGAACAAGAATTTCACATGCTAAAAGGAATCTACATGGAAACACACACAACCCGAAAGTACTACCAAAATAGTCTGAAAAATGTGAAACTTATTTTTCTTTTTCCATGGAAATTGCCCCATTGACACCTAATTTTAATATATACAGTCACCTCCAAAATTATTGGCACCCGTGATAAAGATGAGCAAAAAAGACTGTATAAAATAAATAATACCAGTACTGAGCTATATTGTAATTTTCCAACATGTGGAATATATTTGACTTTATTAACGATTCAATGGAATCAACCAAAATTACACATTTCTGAAATTATAAATTTATTTCCAAAAAAATGAAGTGTCACAATTATTGGCACCCTTGTTTTCAGTACTTTGTGCACCCTCCCCTTGCAAGGATAACGGCACTGAATCTTTTTCTATAATGTTTAATGAGATTGTAGAACACATTGGGAGGGATCTTAGACCATTCCTCCATACAGAATCTTTCCAGATCCTTGATATCCTTTGGTCTCCGCTTATGGACTGCCCTCTTCAATTGAAACCACAGGTTTTCAATGGGGTTCAAGTCCGGAGACTGAGATGGCCATTGCAAAATGTTGATTTTGTGGTCAATAAACCATTTCTTTGCAGATTTTGATTTTGTGCTTGGGGTCATTGTCTTGCTGGAAGATCCACTTGCGGCCAAGTTTCAGCCTCCTGGCAGTGGCAACCAGGTTTTTGGCTAAAATGTCCTGGTACTGGGTAGAGTTCATGATGCCATTAAATTTAACAAGGACCCCAGGACCAGTGGAAGCAAAATAGCCTCATAACATCAAAGATCCACCACCATATTTTACAGTAGGTATGAGGTTCTTTTCTGCACACGCATCCTCCTTTCGACACCAAACCCACCGCTGGTGTGCGTGGCCAAAGAGCTCTATTTTCGTCTCATCTGACCATAGCACCCGGTTCCAATCAAAGTGCCAATGCCGTTTAGCAAACTCCAGGTGCTTATGTTTGTTGGTTGCTCTCAATAAAGGTTTTTTTTTTTCTGGCAACCCTTCCAAATAGCCTATTGGCATGGAGGTGGCATCTAATTGTAGATTTGGAGACTTGGTGACCCCAAGATGCAACCAAGTACTGTAATTCTCCAACTGTGGCCCTTGGATTTCCCTTTGCCTCCCGAACCATCTGCCTCACTGTGCGTGGGTGCAAGATACACTTGCGTCCTCTACCAGGCAAGTTTATCACTGTTCCAGTGGTTTTTAACTTCTTAATTATTGCCCTAATAGTGGTAAGTGGTATATTTAGTTTTTTAGCTATTGTTTTGTACCCATTGCCTGATTTTATGAAGGTCAACAACCATTTGTCTCTTTTCATTTGTGAGTTCTTTGCCTTTCCCCATGGTGATGGATGACAAATGGATTTCATATGCGTGTTACCTCATTTTTATACCCCAGTGAAACAGGAAGCCATGGAAGGCCACAATACAGTTCCTTAAGACTGAGATGAACTTAAAGAAGTAGAATGTTAATGCAGATTTAATTTTGTTTGATTTTATTCATAAGAATATTTAGGGGTGCCAATAATTCTAACACCTATCTTTTTGAGAACATGTTTTATTACTTGTTAATAAAAAAAACTTTTTCTCTGAGCAATTGTATTAGAATAAAAGAATATGGTTTTCCCATATATTTGAGCATAAAATATAGCTCATTACCTGTGTTGTTTATTTTATACAGTCTTTTTTGCTCATCTTTATCAAGGGTGCCAAATTTTGGAGGTGACTATATATATATATATATATATATATATATATATATATATATATATATATATATATATATATATATATATATATACAGTACTGTGCAAAAGTTTTAGGCAGGTGTGAAAAAATGCTGTAAAGTAAGAATGCTTTCAAAAATAGACATGTTAATAGATTATATTTATCAATTAACTAAATGCAAAGTGAGTGAACAGAAGAAAAATCTAAATCAAATCCATATTTGGTGTGACAACCCTTTGCCTTCAAAACAGCATCAATTCTTCTAGGTACACTTGCACAAAGTCAGGGATTTTGTAGGCATATAGTCAGGTGTATGATTAAACAATTATACCAAACAGGTGCTAATGATCATCAATTCAATATGTAGGTTGAAACACAATCATTAACTGAAACAGAAACAGCTGTGTAGGAGGAATAAAACTGGGTGAGGAACAGCCAAACTCAGCTAACAAGATGAGGTTGCTGAAGACAATTTACTGTCAAAAGTCATACACCATGGCAAGACTGAGCACAGCAACAAGACACAAGGTAGTTATACTGCATCAGCAAGGTCTCTCCCAGGCAGAAATTTCCAAGGCAGACAGGGGTTTCCAGATGTGCTGTCCAAGCTCTTTTGAAGAAGCACAAAGAAATGGGCAACGTTGAGGACCGTGAGACGCAGTGGTCGGCCAAGGAAACTTACTGCAGCAGATGAAAGACACATCATGCTTACTTCCTTCGCAATTGGAAGATGTCCAGCAGTGCCATCAGCTCAGAACTGGCAGAAAACAGTGGGACCCTGGTACACCCATCTACTGTCCGGAGAAGTCTGGTCAGAAGTAGCCTTCATGGAAGACTTGCGGCCAAAAAGCCATACCTCCGGCGTGGAAACAAGGCCAAGCGACTCAACGATGCACGAAAACACAGGAACTGGGGTGCAGAAAAATGGCAGTAGGTGCTCTGGACTGATGAGTCAAAATTTGAAATATTTGGCTGTAGCAGAAGGCAGTTTGTTCGCCGAAGGGCTGGAGAGCGATACGAATGAGTGTCTGCAGGCAACAATGAAGCATGGTGGAGGTTCCTTGCAAGTTTGGGGCTGCATTTCTGCAAATGGAGTTGGGGATTTGGTCAGAATTAATGGTCTCCTCAATGCTGAGAAGTACAGGCAGATACTTATCCATCATGTAATACCATCAGGGAGGCATCTGATTGGCCCCAAATTTATTCTGCAGCATGACAACGACCCCAAACATACAGCGAAAGTCATTAAGAACTATCTTCACCGTAAAGAAGAACAAGGAGTCCTGGAAGTGATGGTATGGCCCCCACAGAGCCCCGATCTCAACATCATCGAGTCTGTCTGGGATTACATGAAGAGAGAGAAGCAACTGAGGCTGCCTAAATCCACAGAAGAACTGTGGTTAGTTCTCCAAGATGTTTGGGCCAACCTACCTGCCGAGTTCCTTCAAAAACTGTGTGCAAGTGTACCTAGAAGAATTGATGCTTGATGCTGTTTTGAAGGCAAAGGGTGGTCACACCAAATATGGATTTGATTTAGATGTTTCTTCTGTTCACTCACTTTGCATTTAGTTAATTGATAAATATAATCTATTAACATGTCTATTTTTGAAAGCATTCTTACTTTACAGCATTTTTTCACACCTGCCTAAAACTTTTGCACAGTACTGTATATATATATATATATATATATATATATATATATATTAACCACTTATCAATAGTGTGCGGCATAGATTAATGACGCTATCTGCGTTTTAAGTGTCCCTCATTATCCCAGGTCTCTTTCTCTGCTTTGCACCTTCTGTTAAAAGGGTGTGGAGGAGAAATATTGGATTCTGATAGGGACATGCCTTACTGGGCTGACTGTAGATTAACATTGACAGACAAGGTCAAGAGGAAACCCATGGTTTCATACAGTTTCACAACCCTGCATGTTGGGGTACAGATCTTGTAGGAAGTTGGAAAACGAACGCTTGTTTATATTGGTGGTACATAGATTTATTGCTCGTCACATGCATAACTAATAGGGAGATAGGTCAGCTTTGCTGGTTGGTCGACAGAGGCAAAATTTAACATCGCACATGACAGTTTTGCCAGACTTTGAAACATGTATTTTATGGACTTTTGCAAAGTGTTGTTAACTAATTTTTTTTTTTTCAAATATCACAGAGGCAAACTACTGGAAATGTCAGGCTTGTACTTAGTTGATCAAAATGGAGTAAAGCTTGCCTCTTTTACTCATATATTTCACATCTCTGATACACTAAAAAGGCTTTTAAGTCCCTTATGCAGGCGTTGGTAAAAAAAAAAAAAAAAAGGAAGTGTTAATATAGATTTAAAAACATATGCCTCTATTAAACAAATACATTAAAATGGTCCTACTTTATGCTTTTTTATTATTTACAGTAAGTAGGTTACCTAAATACATATATTTTAGCTGATGTGGCTGTTTTCTACAACTAAAAGTGCAACTGAAGAAAAGGCAATATAATATATATATAAATATATAGTAGTCAGGGCATCATGACTTTAATTTAGTGGTTCCATTTCATGTTGTATAGTTTCATTTTTGTATAATTTAATTTTGTATACATGTAGTTTCAACTCAGTATATTTAAATCATGTTGTAATGTTAATAATAGTACTTAATGGTTAGTAGTAGCAGGAAGTTAGTGGACAATGAGGCATGTCAGCAGGATGACTGCAACAGGAACAAAAACATATTTTATGCTTATGATATTACATGTATCTCTATAGCCTTTTTAAGTGTATTCAAAAGAGAGAGTATTTCACCTCCCATTAGGGCTAAATGTCCACCATCTATCAAGATTTACTTTTTGATTGTTGTGCTGCAAGGTATATTAATATGGTAACTCTTTGGGCCTCATTTACAAAAGGGCACTAAATGTAGCTGTAATGTGCACATTAAGTAGTGAGCCTAATGTGCACCATAAATCTAAATTTACTGTCCAATTTACCTACAGAAAACGCATTAATTTAGGTGTACACTATTTGGCTAATTTGCATACCATAGCGTGCACACTACATGTATTGTGAGTGATAATTTAATGTGCACGATAATGTCCGAGACTTACCCGTGAACACTGTGACATAAAAATCCCCAGCAGTCCAGGCGTATCATTTGGTCAGTAGCTTATTGTGAAGGTGGAGGTGGCTTACATTGACCGAAAATGAGCGATCAACAGACACAGCACTCAGCAGCAGGACAGGCAGAGGCAACGCCAAGTAAAACTGCATGCAGATGAATTAGAAATTCTAGTGAAGGTGGTTGTTTTAAATTATAATACCTTGTTTGGTCCAGTGTTTCATTTAACCACTCTATTATTTGTACCAATGTAATGAACGCTAAAATAAAATCTAAGAAAAATATAACATTCATTAATGTTTATTCACGCTGTGCTACATGAAAACTTTCATGCAAGTAAATCCTCCATGATGCCAGATATATTTCAGCCCAGAACAATAGGTTTAAATAGTGTGCCTATCAGTGGTTAAAGCCTGGTTTCCAAACAAACTAATTATCGCTCACTTTAAGGTGCACACTAATATTATTGCCCTTTTGTAAATACAGTGTGAATAATGCCCATCTCATTATTCAGAGCAGGGTGCCTCATTTAAATACATTATCATGCATTTCCATACACATCACATATTAATTGTGATTACCATAGTGTGGCACAATAAAATCAGTGTGCACCATAATATGCCCACTATTTCGCACGATAATGCATGCAATTGCAGTAGTAAATACGGAAATCATGAACTAGCACACTAAGTGCAATTATGGTGCACAATAATGTTTAGTGCCTTTTCATATGAGGCCCTTTGAGCTCTATCCCTAGGTTGAATTTTAATTATGGTGCAGCTATTCTTTTAATATATTTTACAATATACCAAATAACAAAAACTATAACTTTTTTTAAAAACTTATTTTGGGCACATTATTTCTGTTAAGCTGTTAATTTGTTACGTTATTTTGGTGAATTGAACATATGCTCTGTTGAAAGGATACAGCAGTTCTTCAAAATAGATTCTTGTGTGATCTCATGTATAGTCGTGTCAGGAGTGCACTGTCGTTTTGGAAACAGTTCCTTAAAGCAATGAAGATACTGAAAAATAGAAGACTCATCTGGTAAAGTTTAAGCTTCCAGTTCGATCTTGACATTAGGAGTGGGATAAAGATTAACAGGAAGTTCTGAAAATAGTTACATCCAGCACTGGTCGGTTTGTGATACTCATTTGCTTGGGAAAGGGAACACAAGTTGTACCCAAGTTGAATTCTCTCCTTTCCACAAACAAGCATACAATTGAACAGCTTTTAATTCTAAATAATTCCTCTGTGGATATATATATATATATATATATATATATATATATATATATATATATATATATATATATATATATATATATATATTGCAAGTTCACTTTTTACACAGGATCAAGACTTTCCCCATGTGTGCTGGTCATTGGTCGATCCCACAATTTTTACTACCGGTACTTAGAACGACAGATGAGCAATCATGGAGTAGCATATAATGTGAAACACTGAGTTTATAAATAAGGAGCTATGAAGAATACAATACATTCCTATAATTAAGTATTGCCACCTTCTGCTTGTTCCTGTATTCAATGCTTCAGCATGTCTCTCAGTATGTTCCAAACTTGGACCTTGTTCATAGTTGTTCCATTATTACTCATTGGACACAGACAGTAGGTTCAAGTTAACAGTGACATACATTGTTGGAAAAAGGCTATGGACTGCATGATTCAATAACTTCAATAACGTATTACTTTAAACAGTCTACTTTAAACAGTTTTTACTGTTCTACGCAAATAAACAGTATTGAACAATGATAAATAACTGACAAATAATACCAAAAAGAAATAATAATAATAAAAGATGTTTTAATGAGAAGTCTTTATCAAATGTTTCTTTTTAGTGTGGCTATATCTGTTTGTATAATAGAATTTAAAAGTTGCACAAAACAGTTTCAAAAAAAAAGAGAGAATTCTTTATATTGCTTGAAGCTATTGTCAGCATAAATACACGGTTCTTTGTAGTAATACATCGAAGGACTAAATGCGGTTTATCTGCTCCTATATAAATATTGTAGGGGTACCGCATTACAAAATATCCCAAAGGGTTAGACTCAGACTTGACTTTCGACCATTTTAAAGGAATGTTTATTTTAACTTTCCAGCTATCTCTTAACTACAGCTTAACTAAAATGTTTTATATGCAGGTGCCTTTGATGTGCTGTACAGTGTCATGAGACCTTAAAAAAAACTTTAGAATGTAGCAAAACAAACTGAATTGATTGTACAGTATATGGGGTCTTGTCTCTAATGTAAAGTAAAACACTAAGAAATACCGAATGTTTTAATTATTATTATTATTGCAAATGGGAAATCTAGAAATTAACAAATAAACCAGCCAAGAAATCCACAATGCAATTCAATATTGTAATCCTCAGTCTGAATATTTCAATTTCTTATACTATATTCCCCTCACTGAGTACAAAAACGCAACAACAATATTTACAATTAAAAAAAAAAAACACATGACAATACATTGAATTGTGTTCCATTAAATACAAAATAAAAGTGTTCAGAGGACTGTATCTAGAATGTGTTTTATATAATATAGTCATGACAGTATATTTGTACTAATAACCCCTAGAAGTGATAATAAAATACTATCATCTCTACTGTACAGATGATTAATATCATTGAAGTAATTCAATTCCATTAGACTGGGGGTTCACATGCCCAAGGAATCATTGCCAGGCTTTAGCAGATATCATGTGAGGACAAAAGACTAATGCTTTTTAAACCAGTGTTTCACAAGTAAAATCCCAAGGAGGACAACATTAACTTAGGACATCTGCTTTTTGTGATTGTTTGAGGTATTGATGCATTGGATCATTAGAAGGGCAGCATGAACCAGTATTTTCCTGTTGACAAGGATATCTCTCCAGGAGCAGCTAGCACACTGTGGGAGGGGTGGGGAAGCAAGTCAGGGCAGCCAAGATACTTTTAGCACACTGGCTTTGACTTACAGAATTATTGCTAACAGAATTATTGCTAACTATACAGTCTCTGATGGTAGGAAACAGTATTTTGCCCCCGGCCAGTTTTTCAAAGATCAGAGCCAGCATGCCTCTATCTCCTGCTGTTTTGTAGCTGTAGCTTTCTAAAGGCTGGCATTATTGTAGTCAATGAACAGTTTGCCCCTTTTCAGATGGCCGCAGTAATGACCCACTTGGGAAGCACTGGTTAGATACTACTGCCTATATAGCCAGGTGCTGCAATAGAAGCATTTCATAAAATATTGAAGCAATGTTTTTCAGTTATAGTGGCAAAAAAGGAAATGTGGCCATAATCCAAAAGCAACTAAAATATGTGTGTCTATTTTTTTTTCTTTTTCTTCAGCCTCTTCTAATCACATTCTGGTTTTACCTGGCCTTTCTGCTGCTAATTAGCTGCCGCCTTGAAAAGCATTATGGGTAATATATCTTGGGTAATACAGCTTACCACTTTACGCACTGGTAATCATTCTTAATATATGAATGATTTATTCAGTGGAACCATTTCTTACAATCTTAAAATACACACACCATAAAATACACCCAATTATTACTTCAGTCTTCAGAGCTGTAGAAAGGTAAAAGATTTATTTGTAATTGTCATTGAAGCTGCTACCTGTACCCTGTTAAATAATTCAAAACTAAAGAAAATGAAGTTGCTGTGCAGAAGTGATTACTCACTGAAATAATAATAATAATAATAATAATAATAATAATAATAATAATAATAATAATAATAATAATAATAATATAAATAACACACATGCACAATCTGTCTAAATACTATATAATCAATCAATCAATCAGATGTATTTTATATAGTGCCTTTTTATGCTGAGGCATCCCATAGTGCTTCACAGTAAAAACAAGTATACAATATAAAAAAAAACATTTATACTAAAACATTCAAAATAAGTACTTAAAAAATCATAATAAAAATAATCTAAAAACAATATAACAGAGCATGTAAACAGTCTGATACACAAAACACTCAAATAGACCATCCCAGTCTACAAATAGGCCTTTGTGTAAAAAAGTTTAGATTTAAATGTACAGTATTTAATGAATCAGCGTTACAAATTTCTAAAGAGAGCATAATGACTAAAGGCTCGTCCACCAAGAGAACTATGCTTAACCACTGTAGACACCAGAAGTCCAGCATCTGCTGATCTCAACGGGCATCCAGGGATATAGGGTATAAGCATGTCGTTAATGTAAGTAGGACTATTTCCAGAAACAGCCCTAAATGTCATTAACAATATTTTGAAGATGATTGATAGAATATGTGTTGCTGCATTCTGTACGTGTTGTACACGATTGATAAGCTTACAGGGCAGACCAGCCAGGAGGGCATTACAATAGTCCAAATGGAAAGAAACAAACACATTAATTAAAATTTCAGTTTCAGATTCAGCAAGATACGAACAGACTTGAGCAATGTTCCGCAGATGGTAATAAGCAGACTTAACCACAGCTGAGACATGAGGCTGGGAGCTAAGGGTGGAATCCAACAAAACTCCAAGACTTTTCACCATTTGTGAAGAGCTGATCAAGGGATTGCTTAGGATCAGTAATAGTGGAGTTTTGTTTAGTACTGTTTTAGAGCCAGTCAATAGCAATTCAGTTTTATTTGCATTTAGCTGCAAAAAACTTTCAGTCAAACCCCTATTTTATCAAGGCAAGTTGACAGTCTAGAGTTAATGGCTGGATCATCAGAACTTAATTTAAAGGAAATCTGGGTGTCATTGGCATAACAGTGGAAGTCAAACCCATGTTATCTAATCACATTGCCCAGCGGACGCATATGCATTTTTAAAAAGCAAAGGACCGAGGACAGAGCCCTGTGGAACCCCGGAACCTACAGGAGAATTGGTTAAATAACATCACAAACAAGAGAGTACTGTGCCAGTGTTGCCAATATATTTCTCAAGGTGATCAAGAAGGATTTTAGGGTCAATAGTATCAGTATCAGATATATCCAAGAAGACTATCCCAGATAACAATCTGCATTCAGCAAAGGTAAGTTAGAAATTGGATCATAATTTGACAAGATATAAAGGTCCTATAAAGGTTTTTTTAAGAACTAGTGTTACAGTTGCCAGTTTTAGGATAGAGGGAACAACTCCAGATGCTAAAGAAATATTAACAATGTTACATATCACGGGAGCGAGCGCATCTGCCCCTATATCTCCTGTGGAGGGAGTAAGAGAATTCCTTATTGTAACGATCTTGTCAGTGAAAAATTACAAAATCATCACAATTGAGTACCGAAACAGCTGAAACAAATTTTTGAGTTTGGAATAACACCCTAGGATTTCCTTGCCCCTCAGCTATAATTGCAGAAAAATGATTGGACCTAGCAGAGGTTTAGGGCAAGTCTGAAACCAAAAAGGTGTTGTTTCCACATTTCTGTGTGAACAAGAAGACCCGAACGCTTCCATTGGTGCTCCAGTTTTCTGCCAGTTTTTTTCAGAGCCCTGACCTCATCATTAAACCAAGGAGTAGAACGTCGTTTTGTAACAGTTCGAGTTTTAAGTGGGGCGACGTGGTCAATTATGTTTGTCAGAGACGGATTGTAAAGTGCAACTGCATCATCAACATTACTTGGGGCTGCACTTTACAAGTGGTGAAGAGGCAAGACATTCAATAAAGGCACTGGATCTAGCAGACTTGGTACAAAAAATTATTTCCTTTGTTATTTTAGGTTGGTCAAAGTAATGATCAGATCTAGTTATATCTTGTAACATGTGATCTGAACGTTCAAAACCTTGAACGATAAAAAGATCTCACACATGTCCATGAGCATGTGTGGGGAGACTGATTCGCTTGGGAGAACCCAAATTAATCAAGAATAGTATTAAATTCTACAGCCATAGTGGAAGAGGAGTCCATATGAATACTGAAATCACCACAGATGAGCAGTTTCTTAGAATCAGTAAACAACATAGAAAACAGTTCATTTACCTCAGAAAAAAAGAAAACAGCTATATCTCCTTTCCCAACCAAACATGACTTCTCGTGAAATGTATACTCTGTAGGGGTAGTTAGATATAGTGAACCAAGATTGGCAGATTTATGCCATGTTTCGGTGAGACTCATCATGTCTATATTATTATCAGCAATTAATTCATTTTAAAACAGTGCATTATTTGACAGGGACCTAACATTAAGCTGTGCCACTTTACAGTTAGGCAAATTGGTTGGTTTCTTTCCATTTTAGTTGTAAAATGGAATATTTACCAGATGCCTATTATGCTTTGTATATTGTGAAACCGAGAAACACTTTGTCCAGGGGATAAAAACATTTTGTATATCACTAGGTAGAAGACCACGATGTAAACACATTTGACAAAAACAACTAGGGCAATATAAACAGCAAAAACAACAAACAACCACAAACAGCCAAAGTCCTTTTCTCACTGTCCTTATTTTGACTGCCGCTCACACCAGCAGAGAGGATGAAATAGCAGCAGATTAGGGCAATTAGCAGCAGTAGGTAGAGGTGTGTGTATTGCACAATAACAGTTTAGCAGAGCAGAGCAGTGTAGAGTGAAAAACAAATCCAAAAATAAAAATAAAAAGTGATTTTACTCACTGCAACAGCCACAAACAGCCAAAGTCCTTAGTATACTTATTTATTAGATTCATATTTTTCACCCTTTAAATGTAGTAAATAAGATAAAAAATGTGTGCATACTGTTCTGCTTATAATTCTTGGAACAGCCCCTTGATATAATATGATACCTATATATATCTGGGGTAAGAATGCACCTACCCTTTTGGTTGACTGCCACACACTTTAGTATAATTTTGATCAGATGTATATAGGTCGAAAGAACGATACAACATTCACCCAAAACTCCTTGTGCTTTTGTAGAAGCTTACCGTCATTGAGTGGAAATGGTGATCACCTGCCACAAATGCTGGATAGTATTAAGCCCTGGTTGACTCTCCACTATTTTGACATGTGTCGAGGCGTTGTACACTGCTGGCTTCATCTATAAGACAGTTATCATTCTAAAAGAGACACATTACATGGATATCAACAGATTAAAGAGTAAGTAACTCTTTACAGGGTTCCCGCGGATCCTTAAAAAGTCTTAAATTTGCTTTTCCATTTTTAAGGTATTGAAAGGTCTAAAATATGACATATTTGCAGTTGAAGGTCTTAAATTTATTTTTTCTATTAAAAAAAAAACGATCGGGACATTTTGCAAGGCTGGAAATGATTATTCGTCGATCTCTGTTTATGTAACTTTCTTTACACTTGCGACAGTTCACTACGACACCTGCGCAGTAGATGTCACTCAAAACAAGGCAATTCGTGGTGGAAGGCGGCAAGTGTAAAGATGGGGAAGTGTGTGTTCAATGAGAAGTGGCTGGAATATATTGAATGGTTGAAGCAAGTAAGCAACAATAAATATGAGGCTAACTATGTGGTGTGCCACAAGTCGTTCAAGCTGGGAACAATGGGTGTAAAGCCCTCAATTCTCATGTGCAAGGCGAGAGGCACAAAAAAACATGGGCCAGAGGCACCAGAAAACAAATGACATTACAAATTATGTTTCGCGATCCGTGTCAACCTCTGCAACAAGAATTGTCCCAAATATACCGACAACCACTCCAAATGCAACCGCAGATGTACAACGATCGTTCGGTTTGTCAGACACATTGAGGGTTTTGTTGACATTGCACACTGTTGCTTACCACCATTCTTATAATTCCAATCAGGGAGTCGGTAGTTGTTTCCACTAATGTTTCCGGATAGTGAAATTGTCAGGAGTTTCACTTGCGGGGAAGACAAAACTGCCTATATGACCAAATTTGGACTGGCACCTTACATTAAAATACAATTAATTTCACACGTTGGTGATGACGCTTATGTGGTGATGTTCGACCAAAGCTTGAAAAAGACGATAAGAAGCAAGCAACTGGACCTGCATGTAAGGTACTGGATGACCGACAACAGCGCAAAACATCCATTTGAGGTACCTGGACAGTTTATGGGCCATGGGACAGCAGGGGATCTTCTTATACATTTTAAGGTACGTTATAATTTTAATGTTAATAGTATAGACAAGTAACATGATCATACTAATAGATTTTAACAATTTCTAAGAGACTTAGAATGGGGTGTGCCCATCCAATTTAAAATTTAAATAAATTGTCATCATTATAATGACTTATAGACGTGTCCTTTTTATGCATTTATTTTTACAATTTGAATTATCAGTGGTCTGTAATGCTAGCTTATCAATATGAATGTGGCGTTGTAAGAGAACAATTAGCGCACTGTAGCTAAAGAGTAATTAAGTATTAATGGTACATGTTATTTTATCATACAAATAACAGGATATCAACCAAGAATGATACATAATAGATTAGTTTAACTGATGCCTTTTCTGATAATGAAACAGGCTGGTGACTTTTTGATATGTGAGGCACAAATCACAGAGGAAAAAAAGTCACATTATTTCCACTTATCAGTATGCTTGACCTTAACATGGGTAGTGCACTGCTTTATAAGACGATACAAAATAGTATGATTTATTGTTTTGCTCATAAATAAGTGAATGTTCAGTTTAAAGAGTCTCTCTGTGGTTATGGCAGCACACGTATACAGGATGCTAATGTAAAGAGAATTATTTTTTGGTCTGCCTCGGCGCAGGTCTGAGCGCTTCCATGTTCGCGGAAGCTGTTAAATTTCTATTGACACCTCTTGAGGCATTTTGCAAATAATCTGCTCGATTGTAGTAAACTTGTTCTACTGATTACAGGAAATAAAATATGCTTTGTGTGAATTCTTACTGAGTTCATGCCGACTGTCTTATCTGACGAGCCGCGTCTGTAATTAAATTATTCGACTGTAATAAATGATTACACCTTTAGGATTGTTCTGAACAGCTGTATTTGGCACACCCCTAACCACTGTGGTTGATGCAAATCGGCACATCTTGCATTATGTTCAATTTGGGCACACAAACAATTCTTTTATATAATCTATGAAAATATGATCTTCTCTGTCAGGCACTAAAACCAAACCAGCACCATTGGCATGTTGAAAGTCATGGACTTCAGAAATGACCGTTTGAAGGGCCGAATTTATACATGCACAAGTTAATTATTTTTATAATAATTATTTATTATTGTATATTTTTTTATTATTATTGTATAATAATTAACTTAATTGTTAATCAAAGGCTCTGTATGTTAAGTGTTGTCTGTGAGAATTGTGCACATGTATGTAATTTAATTAATGTCAGTTTTAATCTATTTCATTTTCTGTTTCAGCACTGTGTGGAAAAGCTAAAGTTACACAACATGTTGTCCATTTCCATGGATGGACCAAAAGTAAATGGGTAGTTTATCAAGCTCATCCAGAAAGAGTACGCAGAACAGTTTGGTGGCTCGCAACTGGTGATAGTGGGCAGCTGTGGACTTCACACACTCCACAATGCTTTCAAGTGTGGTTTCAGCATGTGGGGGATGGACAAGCTGCTTAGATCTTTGCACACTGCACCAGCTAGAAGCGAAGATTTCACCTCTCACAAAGTCATCAGTTTTACTGCTACCATTATGCGGTCATCACTGGCTCGAAAACATCCCAGTAGCAGAAAGAGCGATTGAAATCTGGCCCAGCATCGGAAAATATATGGAAGCAATAAGGAACAAGAAGCTCCCCAATCCCCAAACAGCCCAGAAAGACCCCTTGATAGTAGCCAAACTTCATTCTTTCGTGGCTCTGTCAAGAACCTTCATGCCAATCTTGTCAAGGTACCAGACAGATGTACCTATGATGCCTTTCATAAGCAAAGACCTGACAAAATTAATTAATACAGGTACATATGACTCATAATAATTTGTTATCACTGTGACTATAAAAAGGAAATGATTGAGTAATTTAAAAAAAAGTTTTAACTGTCACTAACCATAGAACTTTTAACACAACTGATACCTGACACCACTCAGTCCATGATAAATTATCAGTTACTACTCATGTTTCTCATTTTGTGTTCTAGACAGATTAAATGTGAACAATTCCATACTTTTTCAATCTACAGAGTATATACTCAAGCGGTTCATCAAAAAGGAACACCTCAAAACTTCACCTGAGTGAGTGAGCAAAATGCATTGAACAAACAAGGAGATCTGGGTCCGTCCCAGTGATGCGGATATTGGCATGGTGGCAGAATCTGTCTTGAAGGTAATTTGTTAATAATTAATAAGTTAATTTATTATAATCAGGGATACAGTTATACATGATTGACTAGAATTTTTGCTCTTGTTTTAGTACTGAGCATTTTGCAAATCAAGATAGATAAATGTATTGTTGCATTCAGATTTTCACAGACCACAGTCTAGATTCCATGAATTTTTCAACTACCCATTTCTCTCTCATGATTTGGTAACATTGTTTCCATTACATTTTTAACATTTTTATTTTGAGCAGTTTATTTATAGCCATAGATTATATATATATATATATATATATATATATATATATATATATATATATATATATATATATATATATATATAGCACAGATATGTATCACAATACGTTTAAAAATTTTATTGATTATCACCATTCTTTTAGAGGTCTGATGAATGAAGATGTATAAATTTGTACAATTGATTTAATTATAGAAAATAATAATAAAACCAGCACCATTGGCCAACTTACAGATTGCATTGTAATATTTCATTTCATTGCAGGTAATGCCATTGTCCAACAATTCAGCAGTTTCCTTGAAATAGAATCCAAAAATGAGAGCTTTCAAGCCTACAGCAATTATGACAGTGGAGCAAGAATCGACACTTTTCTCTATGAGAAGATGAGTAAAGTCTACCCCCAATTATGGGATGTCTGCAGGAAGATTCTTCTCTTATCTCACGGCCAAGCCATGGTGGAAAGAGGGTTCTCCATCAACAAAGAGGTGGAGATCTGCAACATGCATGAAGACACAGTCATTGCCAACAGACTAGTTTGTGGCTATGTCACTCTTTGTGGAGGAGTCACCAAGGAGCTGCTGAACTTTACAGCAACGGCAAGAACAAGATACAGGGCTTATCTGGAAGATGAGCCCACAAAGAGGACAAAAGAACAGCAAGGCCAAAAAAGGAAGCTAGCTGAAGAAGAAATTGAAACTATGAAGAAGAAATTAAAGACTCTGCATGATGTATGTCAAAGCCTGGAAGAAGATGCTGTCAAATTTGCTGAAAAAGCAGAAAGTAAAGCAGGGAGCCGTATGGCAGAACTCATCACAAAGTCCAACACAATGAGGAGGCTAAAGGAAAGGTCATCAGAGTTAAAAGATTTAGAAGTTGAAGTGGAAAAAAGTGTGAAGAACTGAAGCAGTTGCCATAGATTACATAATTCAGAGAGTAATTTGAAAAAAAAGCACTTGGACACAGGAAGAAGAGATCTTGACCATTATATGGTCAATAAGTTTTGTTTTTTTTTTTTTTTGTGAGTGAACCGACCTACAGAACATTACCAGTTAGCTAAGCAGTGTGTGTTGGAAAGTCTTGTCAGAACATGGGTCACGTGAGACTGCAGTGGTGTTTTTTTTTTTTTTTAGAATTTCCTGTCCTTTTCAGCTTTTACAGCTCTTCATGTCATTTAAGATTTTATAAATGTATAATTGCATTCTCTTTGTTGATCAGCTGGAATGAACTGCTGCTGTATTGATTAAAGAAAGATTGACCAATAACTCCCTTGTCATCAACACCCCATTGGTACTGTATGCATTGTACAAGCATTAAAAAGGTTTGATTCTTTTACAATTCATACAGCTTGAATAAATAATTGTTAGATGGTTTTTGAACTGGTCACAATTTTAGTATTTACGTTTGGTGTATTTGCTGTGAAAATGGGTCTTAAATTTTCCAAGGATTCATCTTAAAAAGGTCTTCAATTTGCTCAGCTGATAGCTGCATGAACCATGGTTTAAATAACGTACCTGTAATTTATTTTTATTTTCATTGCATTCTGACAACTTTTTACACTTAAAAAGTTAAAGTCTATTTTAAAGCTCTTTTTTAAAATGTCCACTCTAGTACACTGGAGTTTGAGATTTGTCCTCTAAATCACTGCAGGAAGAGCGATTTAAAAAACAAAACAAAAAAAAAAAACATAACATAACATGTACTCTGGCTTTTCTGTTCCTTACCACATCATGGATCATTATTGCTGTGTTACCTGTTTGACAATGTGGGCAATACAAAAAAAATAAAATAATGTGATATCTTGTAACAATTGTAAGTCGCCCTGGATAAGGGCGTCTGCTAAGAAATAAATAATAATAATAACAATAATAATAATCCTTACACTATCAGTGTGCTCAAGCAGACATTTTGAAAATTTGAAAAACTTTGAAATAGACTTTAAAGTTATAAGTGTAAAAAGGTGTCATTAACAATGAAAACAAAAAAATCTGTTATTTAAACAGTTGTAGCAACACGTGGGGACGTGTGATACTGTATTTTTCGGAACCCCGCTACTTACTCTTTAAGGTTTTCTAAAATGAACAAATGTAAACTACAGTTAAACCTCCCAAAAAAAAAAAACAGTATTTGGCGTTATCCATAAATCCTCATGAATTTGCATGGTCAGAGAAGTAGCATAATAAAAATGCATAGAGGCCTGTGTTATCCAAGATGTGTGACCTACTGTTTTAAAATGTTTTAAAGCTGGCTTTTCATATTAGATATACAGTACATTTAGCAGATGTTGACCACATACTGCTGATGTATCCACTGATATAATGTATCACAACTGTTGATACATTTACATTTTCTGAACAGTATGAGGGAACAATTTAGTCAAGTCTGGAACTACTTTTCACATTTAGTCTTAAAATACAGGAAAACTGTCCCAAGAGTGCTTTAAGTATAGTATAATAATATATATTTGTTTCCCGCTTCATCTGTGTCTTTTAGCTTTCACGTTTGCAAACCAGTTGAAAGTATCAAAAGACAGATGAGATTAGTATTAATAGATAACCTGAAAATGACATCTGTTTCATATTTTCAGTTTGCTCTCAACTTACATTTTCATATTGCATCTCTATTCAACTTAAAAGAAAAAAAAAGTTACATTTGAAATGTGACGGATGTGACAAAAAGGGATACCCAGGAAAAGCGGCAGTGAGATATACTCCTTGGATATACTTTTGTTTTGTGTAAACTACACTGTGTTCTGATTGAGAAAATAAACAAAACTTCCATTATTGGAACCCTTGCATCGCCCTGAATTATATCATGAGTACAACAACATTACATTAACAACAACATCAGCGGAATATGGCCAATAGATATCGCAAAGAATCCCGCAGCACGAAGTGCATTTAACATAACTGTATTCTGACAGAGATTATTAATAATAATAATAATAATAATAATAATAATAATAATAATAATAATAATAATAATAATAATAATATTTTTTTTTTTTGTTGATATTTCCAGTACTGAAAAAGGTTACACAAGTCTACAGATCTGAATGGACTAAATGTATGTGTACTGTATAGTATTTAAATATGTATCATTCACATAAAATATAAATACATGTGATTTTAAAAAATTTTTTTATCATTACCCGAAAAAGACCTGGGTATTTTTCACGTCAGGTAACTGGTTCTGGATTTTCTACCCATGCCGACTGGACACTGTGGTTTTAAGCTTGTATATAAAGGGGTTAAAGTTGTGTAAAAATCATAATTGTTGTCTTGTTTTGTACAAGGATTGCTGCTAGTGTGCTACAGCTGTACATATCTATTTGGAACTGGAATGTTTATCTACATTGATTTAAATGATTGCCAATCGTGTGCCTACAAAGTTACTCGGGTGCATTGTAATCAGAGCTGTGGTAAAATCCAGCCTGGTGCATTTATCCCGAATAACATAATAAACTGTTGATTCAGTTATAAACCTTGGAGTGTTTTTTGTTTCCGTGTTTGTGCATTGCTAATAATTTTGCTGTTTAGGGGTTACCCCAGAGTGGTTAAACAGTACGCGTAACTGAGCTGCTCTGGCCCTTGGGGCTTGTGTGACAGAGTTCAGGTCCCTAAATCTGTTTTATTAGGGTAATAGGACGGAGAGGTAACATTTGTTACATTTACTAAAATGAAAATAATAATAAAAATGGTTTTAAAAAGACCAGATTCCCATTGGGCATATACATTTTTTTAGATTCTGTTGATTTAAGTATTACTATACAGGACAGCCTCTATATGATCGTTACCTTTATTAAAAATGTGCACAGATTAATCAACTAATGCCCACGCAACGCATACATTTGATGAATATATCTATCCATGCTGTACATGGTCTGTACCCTGTGGGATCAACTACTTTAAAAAAACAAAAAAA
This sequence comes from Acipenser oxyrinchus oxyrinchus, assembly GCA_030684275.1. Lineage (NCBI taxonomy): Eukaryota > Metazoa > Chordata > Actinopteri > Acipenseriformes > Acipenseridae > Acipenser > Acipenser oxyrinchus. The sequence continues at coordinate 29,303,670 of CM060252.1, forward strand.
ACATGTTTAAAAAACAGTATACAGTTGCCTATACTCTACTGTTCTACTACCACAGGGTTTTGACTGCAAAGCGTACCTACTGACTTACAGCTGACATTCTTTTGAGAATTCTGCTCTGCAATAACTTGAAGTTGCAAGGCCCGCAGAGTTTTCTGAACTGGGCTTTAGGACTAAGACGAGGGCACCAATCTGGGTTAATATACCTGAGGCCAAGTCTTTTGAAATCGTGCAGTGCTTGTATCGAAACCCTGCACTGCATGTCAGCAAAACTTCAGTAAGACAGCTCAAAGCTGTTTTTCATAGTTCTGTATTGATATGTATATACAGATATAGATGGTAAAAAATAGAAATTACAGCTATATTTCAACTTTTGCGGGATCCACTCAAGCTAAAATGAGTGGGAATATGTCTATTTATATGTATATTCAGTGTATTCTAAATGAAAAAGAAACAACAGCTATACAATAGGTAGGTGGCACTGCAACTAAGAAATGTCTACACTTTGCATGCTTAGAAGTACAGCACAGTGTGTAACATGTTCATGTTCATCTCACACATTCATTTGGAATTAAAAGTTATTATCAGAAGCCTTATTTTACTTAAATGGTTAAAGTTCTTTCAACTATACAACTAGGCTTATTTAATTTTTTAGTAGTGTTTAAAAACAGATATCATTTTGCTATATTTTGCTATAATTTTAATACAAGAGAATATCTAATGTAGGGCAAACATTGTAAACTGTAAACGTGTGTTAATTCAGATTGTACAAATAGGGATGTTGGCATTTGTTTGGACTCTCCAACATCAAGAGCTTTTAGGCACTTTTAAAAGGGTTCATAAACTTTGCAATAATGAAGATGCCATTGCACATCAGTTAAACACGATTTAAATACAAAAGGACAATTTATTGCTCTATGGATTTATTCAATTTAACTCTGTAATTGCTAACAATCCATGAGCTCATTATATAACAATTTAGTGCATTTAACACCAGCTGTTATGGAGTTAATGACACAGCCAGTAGAAACACACAGAGCCCCCAAATGAATGTTTGGAATTGTTTTCTTTCGAAACTTAAGTTTAGGTTTAGCTTAACCTCCTTTAAGAGGAACCCAAAACATGGTTCTATAAATATGGTCTTATTTTGATATTTCCACAGTGATATATTCCCCTGAAAACATTCTCTAGGCACTGATATCACCAGTACAAATACACTGAAGTAGGAAACCAAAATAAATAGCAATATTATTATTATGTGTTTATTTAGCAGGTGCCTTTATCCAAGGTGACTTAGAGACTAGGGTGTGTGAACTATGCATCAGCTGCAGAGTCACTTACAACAACGTCTCATCTGAAAGACGGAGCACAAGGAGGTTAAGTGACTTGCTCATGGTCACACAGTGATTGAGCCAGGATTTGAACTGGGGGTCTCCTGGTTACAAGCCCTTTTCTTGTACTTCCTTTTCTTTTTTAGATTAATCTGGGTTTTCTGATTCACTTTTTGTCTTAAAGGATTTTTTTTTAATCACTTTCTCATCTTTTCTTTAAAATTGAGCTTTTTCTGAAACCTAAAACATCTTTCTGTCTTAAGAAGGACATTTAAAAACAATTAAATAAACTTTACGTTTGCTAGCTCTCTGAATTCTCATATCTGGTGAATTTTTATTGTATTGCATAAAACACTCCCAGCTTTCTCACAATAATATATTGAACTTTCACTTATTCTTTAATTGGTTTTTGTAGTGCATCATATTCCAGTCATAGAAATTTAATTTTAAGCTAGATTGAGGTTAGAAAAAACAAACAAAAAAAACAAACATATGGTCTGTTTTAATGATCTAATCTCCGATGGCTCTTCCACTCATTGAATGAATAATTCAGATGGGATGATTACAAATTCCTCATCCAACCCATATGAAAATAAACACTTTAAATTACAAATGTTCCCTATTTAATGATAAACTCCACCACACCTCAAGTAAAAAAAAAAATTAAAAAAACATGGGAGATATGAAGTCGGGTGAACTACAGGTTGGAATTTGATTTTATGTTACTGAGAGTGTACGCATCAACGTACGTAAAGATGATCATTGATCATGTTCCATTGATTGGTATGATAAAAACCATTTTTTTTATTTTTTGGCCAGTACTACAACTCAAGTAATGTATAGCAGATCTTTTTTTTCTGCACTCCTTCAATTTTTTTCTTGCTGAACTGCTATCAACAGCACATGGGGCAAGCTAATTATAAAGTTGGCTGATACAAGCTTTCCTCTTGTGAATCCATTTAAGAAATGATTGTTTACTATCTTTTTTCTGTAAGTATAACATTTTAATTATGGTACTGACAGGAACTGTGCGTGATACAGTGCTCTACATTTATCACTGGGAGAGGGCCAGTTGCATAGCTGTTTGACTGGAGAAATCCTGATGCGTTTGCAATGTTGAGCAGCAGGTGCCACATTATTATGTACAGAAAAGCAATTAGGAAGCATATTGGATGAATGGGGAGTGCATTAATATTAGCAAGTACATTTGTCAATGGTTTTGATGCAAGTCTTTTTCTTTTCTTTATGCAACATTAAGATTGTGGCTCTCATAAATTCTCTCCCTAAATTGCCATCTGTTCCGTTGTCATGTAGTCATGAAATAGAAAAAAGTTTTCAGAAAAAAAAGATTTGTTTTATATTTTATTTCAAGTGGATAACCCAAAGGAGAGCTGCAAGACTAAAGTACATTCTTGGTAAACAAAACTGTGTTATATGAGCTGAGTTTTTTAAAGGTACAGTTTGCCTAACAGAATACTTGTTTAGATATTTTAAAATATATTAGGTATATGAATGCATCTTGAATCTAATATATTTCATTATTTAGACATACATTAGACAAGCATTTTTTTAAAAACTTTTTTTAAATTTCTCATGTCAAATTTATGTGCACATAGCTTATTTGTATTTATTTAGAGTGCAAACTGTAAATTTATTACAGAATATTTGTGTGTTTACCGTACATTCATGATTAAAAACTCAATCATCAGATATACAGTCGTACTAAAAAGTGCACAAATAAATATTACTGTACATTGTATTTCTTGCGTTTTGTTTATTACTGTTATAACAGCCTTTTACATGCCAATCATATTGCCCAACAGTTACAAATGTGGTACATAATTGTTTCACTATCATAAGATGTGCCAGCAAGTGTGCTAACATAGGATTGGTTACACATGGAAAAAATAATATTGTGACAATAGACAAGTTAATTTCTGCTAATATTCCCTTTCGTACTGTAGTTCCATCAAAGGTGCTACAATTATCATAGTAAATATTTCATTTTGACCTTTACTTGTATGCAAAATTCCTTTCTTATAGACCCCTATCCTTAATTGTACAGTATGTGTGAGTGTTATGAAGCTGGTATAACCATTTTATGAAGTTTATGTGTAAACTGTAGCTTTTAGAAAGCTTTACATTTATTTTAATTGTTTTATTAAATGTGGCTTATGTAGGTCGTAATAATGAATCTGTCCTGCTGATGTTCGTCCCTGAAGGGACAGTTTTTATCTCTGCCAAGTATCTATTATTGAAATATGTATCCTTTTGAAAATAATAACCAACTATTTATATTGCCAGCTGTGTCAGCCAACTAAGATTTGTCAGACTTGTCATTAGCTGCAAACATAATCTGTGTAACAGACATTGGCATAGTGATTAAAGATCAAGGGATTAAAAAAGTTTGGTACTTTTATGCCAAGATTCCTTGGTAAAGAAACATGTTTAATGTGGGCTGCCTATTAAGACCTCCACCGTTGATGTCTGTTACTTTAAAGCTTCAGTGTCCTCTTTGAACGGGACAAATTTGGCAAGTTTACTATACCTAATGTTCTGAATTAGTCAGTGACCTTTTATAATTAACAAATACTTGCAATGTCTAAGATTTTATACTGCAGTCTAAAAAAATGTGTACCTCAGAATGTGTTCTCATGATCTAGGTTGATATATATATATATATATATATATATATATATATATATATATATATATATATATATATATATATATATATATATATATTAATAGGGGCCTACATACTCATTGTTATTCATGAATACAACGTAGTAGAGATTTGTATAAATTACTTTGTAACCTCTTTTAAGAGTGTCATCTAATTGATCTAATTCAGCACTTTCAGATCTTCCCTGTTATTATGTATAATCTGGAAGCCAAAGTTGTGAAACTCATTAATAATCTGCATGTATTACTATGCTTGAAGTGAATGACTGCAAACTACAGGAGGCACTTGAAACCATACTTAATCTTTGTTTTTGGTAACATTTTAAATTAAAGTGCTGCTTATTAATGTTTTATAAGTATATAATAGTTGCTTAATAACTATTGTTTATAACCATACAATAGCCATAGACGAAATTACGTTTAAACATCCCAAAGTAGAATAGGTGGCTAAAAACTGTCCGGTAACACTTTAGTTTAGGGATCAGATATATACGTGATTATAAATAATCTATAAACATGTTATTAAGTATGCTATTAACAATAATAATAAGAGTATTATTACGCACTTTTGTCATTGTTTTGTTGCGCTATTGTTTATAATCACTTATAATGGATATAGTTTGTCTGTCTTTTCAGGTCTGTTTGTCTTTCTATGCCTGTGTGTCTGTCTGTCTGTCTTTATATGTCTGTCTCACCAATTGTATGGGGTTGTTTTGTTTTTGCAATACAGTTATTATACACTTTTGCCATTGTTTTGTTTTTGCTATTGTTTATAACCACTTATAACGGATCCCTAAACTAAAGTGTTACCGTGATTTGTATGTTTCTAAATCTAAATTGTGATTTTTTTTTTAAATAAGCTCTCATTATGGTTTCTTTATATGTATCTAATTTGATTGAACTACTCTAATTTTACCTGACTGTTATTATTGTAACAATCAAAACAGTGTTTTAAAATGAGACTCGGTAGCCCAGTGAAGTGCTCAATATGGTTTCTTTTGAAAATAAATAAAAAGAAAATTAAAAAAAAAAGAAAATGAAAACCTTTAGAAGGGTTTCTTGCTGTCGAAAAGCAGTCTCTTTATTCCACAGGCTTGACTGGTGCTGATCGGGGTCTTCAAAACCTGTTTTCTAAAAAGTGGTAGTTCACCCCTTCCTATGATTTATGAGAATATTAAATGTTTAAGAAGCACACTTTCTTTCTTTCGCTTAAAAAAATAGTTATTAGACAAACATAGATTGACATTTGATTTTGCATTTTAAATACTGTGTATGCAGTAGTCTTATAATATGAATAAAACAATACATTTTTTATTGTGTTAGTTTTTTTCCTCTAAAACTGTATTTTTAAATAACTTATAAGCAGGGAGTCGGAGTGGTGGAGAGATACAGTCACAGACAAAAGTATTAGCACCCTACACTTAATATAATATAATTCCAGAAATCATGATAAATACAAGTGAACATTAGCCACTAATCAATATGCCAAAGACCAAAATACACCGTTTCTGACAGTTTAACCAACAATCTTTATAAAAAAAATAAGCAATTTGTATTTGTTAATGACAAAAGTATTGGCATCTGTACTTATTTGTAAAACTATCAAACACATTTCAGGCACACACACACACACACACACACACACACACACACACACACACACACACACACACATACATATACAGTGCCTTGCATAAGTATTCACCCCCTTGGACTTTTCCACATTTTGTAGTGTTACAACCTGGAATTAAAATGGATTTAATTGGGATTTTTACCATTTGATTTACACAACATACTTAACACTTTGAAGGTGCAAAATATTTTTTTTATTGTGACACAAAAGTTAATTAAATAAAAAAAAGACATTTGTTGGTTGCATAAGTATTCACCCCCCTGAGTCAATACTTGGTAGAAGCGCCTTTGGCAGCAATTACAGCTGTGAGTCTTTTTGGGTAAGTCTCTACCAGCTTTGCACATCTGGATCCTGCAAGTTTTGGCCATTCTTCTTGGCAAAATTGCTCAAGCTCTGTCAAGTTGGATGGGGACCGTTGGTGAACAGCAATTTTCAAGTCTTGCCACAGATTCTCAATCGGATTGAGGTCTGGGCTTTGACTGGGCCATTCTAAGACATTCAGATTCTTGTTTTTAAACCACTCCAGTGTAGCTTTGGCTGTGTGTTTGGGGTCATTGTCCTGCTGGTAGGTGAACCTCCGCCCCAGTCCCAGGTCTCTTGCAGACTGAAACAGGTTTTCCTCTAGAATTTCCCTGTATTTGGCTCCATCCATCTTGCCCTCAATCCTGACCAGTTTCCCTGTCCCTGCCGATGAAAAGCATCCCCATAACATGATGCTGCCACCACCATGCTTCACCGTGGGGATGGTGTTCTCAGGGTGATGAGCAGTGTTGGCTTTGCGCCACACATAGCATTTTGCGCAAAGGCCAAAAAGTTCAATTTTGGTCTCATCAGACCAGAGAACCTTTTTCCACATGCTTGCTGTGTCTCCCACATGCCTTTTGGCAAAATCCAAACAGGATTTGATATGGGTTTTTTTCAGCAATGGCTTTCTTCTCGCCACTCTTCCATAAAGCCCAGCTTTGTGGAGCGTCCGGGTTATAGTTGTCCCATGGATGGTTTCTCCCATCTCAGCTGTGGATCTCTCCAGCTCCTTCAGAGTTACCATTGGCCTCTTGGTTGCTTCTCTGACTAATGCCCTCCTTACCTAGTCACTGAGTTTTGGTGGACGGCCTTCTCTAGGCAGAGTCACGGTTGTGCCATATTCTTTCCATTTTTTAATAATGGATTTAACGGTGCTCCGGGGGATGTTCAAAGTTTGGGATATTTTTTTATAACCCAACCCTGATTGGTGCTTCTCCAGAACTTTATTCCTGGACTTGCTCCTTGGTCTTCATGATGCTGTTTGTTTAGATATGCTCTCTAACAAACTCTGGGGGCTTCCAGAAACAGGTGTATTTAATCTGAGATCATGTGACACTTTAATTGCACACAGGTGGACTCCATTCAACTAATTATGTGACTTCTGAAGGCAATTGGTTGCACCAGAGCTTATTTAGGGGTGTCACAGCAAAGGGGGTGAATACTTATGCAATCAAGACTTTTCAGTTTTTTATTTGTAAATAATTTATATTTATGTAGATTTTTTTCCCCACTTCGACATTATGGACTATTTTCTGTAGATCAGTGACAAAAAATCCTACTTAAATACATTTTAATTCCAGGTTGTAACACTACAAAATGTGGAAAAGTCCAAGGGGGGTGAATACTTATGCAAGGCACTGTATATATATATATATATATATATATTTCTCTCTCTCTTCTAAATAGTACTAGGAACTGGCCCAAGAACTGGCCCAAGTAAATTAAACTCAGCCATCATTGGTGGTACAAGCCTAGCCCTGGCAAACAATATCTCAAAACAACCCCAGGCTTGGCATAACCACAAGGTTAACTGGGCAAATCTGTGTTTTCATAGCATTTTAAATTTCCGAGCCTGGATGTGCTCCAGAAAGCTTAGGCTCTGCTGATCTGTGCTGACTTGGCTTGCATGCCACTGTTGGCATAAACTACTTTGATATGAATCCAGGCCCCACAAGTAAAATGGCATTGGACTGAGTTTGTGAATTAAGGTATATTGCTACCTCCAATCTAAAAAAAATACTGGACAAAAAAATAACCGACATGTTTTCATATTATTATTTTTATTTTTATTTGCCATTTCTTCATAACATTATTGTGATCTCAGGCTGTATAGAAATTTGCCAGCCGGGGTATTGAAACTTCGCGCCAAAGACATGTTCGATTCTCATTGGTCAGTTTCCCTAGTTAAGCCGCATGTAGCTCAAGAATTGGATCAAAGATTAGGGATCCAGATCCACCTAGTACAACATATCTTTATGATCCGACTCCAGTGAATTTGGATCTGATCCCATTTTTTGTTCTCTTTAGTACAACCGGGCCCTGAAGCAGCGAGTAGTCCAGTATATTATTTAGTGGACGGTTCGGTTCTGTACATACTCAAAGATGAAACCAATCTATAATGCATTTCTTTCAGAAGCCGCCAACTCTAAGAATGTTTAGTGATTTCTTCTTATATTAATATTGTCCTGTGCAATGTGATGTTTAGCTGCGATACATTTTGATAAATCAATGTTTCTTTCTTGTGCAATGGCAATGCCTTCCCCTTCCCCCGATATAACGATTCATAGCTGTTAGGTCTTAGTACTTTTCATGCATTGTATTTGATGCTATGGGCTAGAATTGGAGATACTTCTATCCATAAATTAACTGTTTGGCGACAGGAGTTTTAAAAAATACTTATTTTCCAACTGTTTTCTTTAGCGAAAGAAAAATCCAAGGAAGTACTGTTTTTAATACTGATGTGTGGTAGAAGATGTGTAAACTGGTTAATATAGTGGTTCATGACCAGGGATCCTAGTTTTGCTCAATAAAAAAAAAAAAAAAAATTCTCAGATAAAAAAATAATAAAAATCTGCGTTATTCCAGTCTTACCAGTCCCAGCAGTGTCAGTTCCAGCAGTGTCAGCACCAGTCTTACCAGTCCAGCAGTGTCAGCACCAACACCAGTCTTACCAGTCCCAGCAGTGTCAGCACCAGTCTGACCAGTCCAGCAGTGTCTGCACCAGTCTTACCAGTCCAGCAGTGTCAGCACCAGTCTTACCAGTCCCAGCAGTGTCAGCACCAGTCTTACCAGTCCAGCAGTGTCAGCACCAGTCTTACCAGTCCAGCAGTGTCAGCACCAGTCTTACCAGTCCCAGCAGTGTCAGCACCAACACCAGTCTTACCAGTCCCAGCAGTGTCAGCACCAGTCTTACCGGTCCAGCAGTGTCAGCACCAGTCTTACCAGTCCAGCAGTGTCAGCACCAGTCTTACCAGTCCAGCAGTGTCAGCACCAGTCTTACCACTTGCAGCTGTAGCATCAGTGTCACCAGTCTCAACATTAACTTCAGTAGCAGTGAACCAAACCCATGTCTCTCAATGAAGGTATAACTACTTATTCATATTTTTTCTTGTCCTTTTTAATATCACATATTTATTGCAGTGTGAATAGGGTAAATTTAGGTTGGTGTGTTTATGCTCATCACTTTCTATTAAGTGATGAATGTGTGTAGTATGTGCATGTTACGTCACATTCTGTAAGTCATGACAGTGGAGAGAGAATTTGGAGTTTCTAAACTGCGTGAAAACCCAGCCATTGGTATCACTTGCAAAAGTGTTGGACCAAGGCTATTGTTGTTTTCTTGACAATTGAAAATAAAATAAATGACCATAAGGGTAAAACAAATTCTAGGGTGTAATACAATCAGTGTAGTTTAGTATAGTTTTAGTTTTATTCTTTTTAGTCTTTCCCTAGATATTAAAAGTAAAACAGAAGCCAGTATTCATTTGTAACTTTGGGTGACAATTAAGAAGATCAATTTTGTTGTTCTAGTGAGCAGTAATCTTTGTATAATTACATTTAAATGAGATATTAGCATTTTTTGTGCTTACTCTTTGTTAATTGCATAGTTTACTCACCATGATGCTTGTGATGGGACGTGATGCTGCAAGGCATGTTTGGAAACTCTGCTGTGTTCTTTTTCTTTTTTTTTCTTTTTTTTGGCAATTTGAAGAGTCCTGCTGCTTTTATTACATTCCTGACACTTTTGTTAATAAATCATTGCAAAGTTAATGAAAATTGCATTCAGGCATATCCAAAATAATTGTGTCCTTTGTCATGCTAATACATTGAAAGATGTTGGTCCAATGGATGAATGCTTGCCCATTACAGTAAAGTTTTAGATGTCGACCTGTTGCGCCTCTACTTTTTTTTGTCAGAATAAATGTTCTTGGTGTTTATCTGTGGTTTTATCATGATGAAACTAATAGGTTTTAAATCAGGCCTTCTTTGTTGCTACAAATTGCAATGCTACAAAATGTGAGAGCTTTAATACATGTCAGATATTTTTAAACACCTTTCCCTTTTCAACAAAACCAAAACAAAAAATAGTCTTTCTAAATCTGCCATACGTGCTGATAAATTATTGTACTTTGAAAGGCATCTTTATGGGTTTGTACATTTACAGCAGTGGCAACTATAGCATCATGCTGTTTGTACTAATGCATAATTTCTGTATTCTTGAATTTTTGTGTTTTTAAACAAAAATAATATATCAAAAGCAAGATTTTACTTGTAAGGGACAGTTCATGCACACACAAGTTTGTAATACATGTATCAGCTCTGTTGCTCATATTCCATCCTCTGAGACCTGTGAGTTTACTCGCAGTGTCACTGCTGTTGCTATTGATGTTCCTGAATAAAACTCTTTTGATTAAACTTAGCTAAAGAAGGCTGATTATTTTTGAGAAGAAAACAAACCTTACATCTGTTTGCCCGAGGGTCAGAAGATAAGGAATGTGACAGTTGATGAATATCATAGGAATGTTTTGCACAGTGCCTTGCCTCGATAAAGTCTCATGAACATCATTTCCAAACTAACTTGTAATAAAAAGATAAATGGTAGACAAAACCCAAACATTACAGCTTTTACAAATATTGTTTTACATAATTTTAAAATGAATTAAAATTATTTCCAATCTTAATTTTACATTAATATACTTGTTAACATAAAGCAGTGCTTTCACAGTTACCAATTACATTTTCTTCTAACTGTTGTCAGATATAGATCTGTGGATTGATTTGAACAAGATCATTGAACACATTAACTTCCTTGTCCATTTGGGTGTTTTAGGTTTTTTGCAGTTGTTCACAACTCATTTATCATGCATACTGTGTCTTAATAGCATGTAATCTCCAGCCACTCATTCAGTGATTGAGTGTTAGAATGTATGTATACTTGGTGTATATAGTACCGGTATGCAGTATTCCATTTATATCTGAATTAATAGCTTAATAGGAAATGCACTACCATTTGGGAGGAAAGTGGTACTGCAGGTACTGTAGTATATTTAACTTAAAACACACAATCAGCAGTTAAGTACTTGAGTGCAATCATCCTTACAACTGTGAAACTTCCAGAGACAAGAATAAATGTGTGGAAGCGTGATGTTGTAAATAACATAAAAGTAAAGAAAGTGAGAGCTAGGGAATATATTTAAAACTCAAGGCTATAGTTCCTAGTGAAAATAATAATACACCCATATAGGGATAAAACTAGATGAACTATTTGGCTTGCCACTTGATGGTACGAAAATGATCTGTTTTACCTCTCCATGGGACTTTTTGTTGATTAAAAATTGAAAAAAAGAGAAAAAAAATAATCAGGAACTTTAATTATTATTTATTTCTAGCGGACGCCTTATCCAGGGCGACTTACAATTGTTACAAGATGTCACATTATTTTTACATACACTTACCCATTTATACAGTTCGGTTTTTATTGGAGCAATGTAGGTAAAGTACCTTGCTCAAAGGTACAGCAGCAGTGTCCCCCACCTGGGATTGAACCCACAACCCTCCGGTCAAGAGTCCAGAGCCCTAACCATTATTCCACAATGCATATTATTTGTATATAACTCAGCCGATTCCTACTTTAACATTGGCTAAAGCAAAAGAAAGAAAGAAAAAAAGATCACGGTAAGATATTTACTGTTTGGAGGCAGCAGGTTAATAGTACATCTATATCTGTCTATCCATCGAAAGTTACTTGTGTGTGTATATATATATATATATATATATATATAGTTGTAGTCAAAAGTTTACATACCCCATGGAAATTTATAATTTCTAGAAATTTCTCAAAAACAAAGAATTTTAGGAAAAATCTTTTGCAGCAAAAGTTTTGCTTTTGTGGATGAGGAAACAAAGTTACAAAAATAGATGTCTACAATTATTTATGTCAGCAATTTTCTTCAGCAAAACTCAAAAAATGCTAATCCGATTAGGATATTTGTCAATTAGTTTTTGGCATGAATCTTTAATGATTTTTGACCATTCTTCAACGCAAAATTGTTCCAGTTCATTCAAATTCCATTGACTTCTCTTGTCCACAGCCTTTTTCAACTTATACCAAAAATTCTCAATCGGATTTAGATCAGGACTTTGACTGGGCCATTCCAGAACCTTGATTTTATTCTTTAACCATTCTGAAGTAGATTTTGATGTGTACTTTGGATCGTTGTTGTGTTGGAACGTCCAGTTGCACTTTAAACCAAGTTTTGTAGCGGAGGGTTTCAGATGATTGGCCAATTTCTTTTGGTATGCTATGGAATCCATTTTACCATGTATTGGAACTACATTTCCTGTGCCATTAGAGGAAAAACAGCCCCATAGAAGGATATTACCACCTCTATGCTTGACAGTGGGTATGATTCTTTTCTTTTCTTTGTACACCTCACCAGACTTTCTCCAAGCATAACGCCTATCAGCATGACCAAATAGCTCGATTTCTGTTTCATCATTCCACAAAACCTTTGACCAGAACTCATATCCATCATTCAAATGCTGTTTGATGAAGGCACAGGTGTTGCTGTCCATCAAATCAACAGTATGAAGGTCACTCTTGAAATCAGGACATAAAGGATGCGTTGCAGTAAGAATACCTCTGTTAAGAAAGGGGAACAAGACTAAAAGGCTAAAATATGCACAAGAACACAGAAATTGAACTGTGGAACAATGGTCAAAGCTGCTTTGGACGGTTGATGGATGTCTTCTTTCTATTCCTTAAGGATATTATTTTCAAGTATGGCTCATCCTTTTTAGACAGCTTTTGGTGTCTTCTAGTCCTGGGTTTGTCAATTACAGATGATGTTTCTCTGTACTTGTTGATTATGCTTCGGATACCACACCTTGAAAATCATGTGATGTGAGCTATTTCACGCAATGTTTTTCCTTCTTTATGCAAGTCAAGGTTGTTATAATAGTAGAAAACACTAGTGGAGGCTTTGAGTAAATTGTTGATGCTTTTGAAAGCACATATGAATTTGTGTGAGGAAATCGCAGTGTAATTAATAAATTAGTCCAATTTTAACCTTTTATGCACTTTATTTTTTCTATTTAAAATGATTTAAGATTTTTTGTTTCTCATTGCACTTTGATTGTTTTATATTGATATGTTTTAAAAGCACGTATGAATTTGTGTAAGGAAATCGCAGGGCAATTAATCAATTAGTCCAATTGTGTGTAGCAGGATATTTTATACATCTTTATTAAGAAGAACGAGAGAGCGAGAGAGAGAGGTGGAAGGACGTTCACGATAACGAGCAGCTTGTGTGAGCATGGATGCCAGGCTAGGACATAAGAGCAGAGGTAGGGGTTTTGACAAACTGTTACTTTCTGTGTAAAACAGGGTGAGCTGTATGTGAAGTTTTTAAACTGTGGCGTATACTGCCCTCTGTAGCATTGCGGCGCAGTCACCCCAAGCCATCTCCACCGGATGTTTTTAAACTGATGGACACTGGGTCAAGACCCACCTACCTGCTGATTGAGGACCGGCACAGCCAATCACTTTCTGCCCTTCCTCTTAACCAAGCCCAGCAGGTAGCAAGTCCCAATCAAGCGCCTGTCTGTACACAATCAACTAATCAAACAAAACACTTCCAAAAAGACACACAATATACCAATTTCCACAAATAAATTACACCCACATTAATTTCCCAATGTGCAGGACAATCACCCTGCCATAGATACACATAAATAAAATACATTTGATTTGTTTTTAAGTTTGCAATATAAACTCTGTGTGGAAATCGAACCCAAGGCATGCTTCCAATGCAGCTTGCAATGCAGATGCCCTAGCTTTCACGTCACAAAGTTTGTACTTCCATTTGACAACATTTGCAAGTAGTATAGAACAGTACAGTTTTTAACAAGTAACGAGACGAACAAGGTTTTGTAAAGAATGATTATGTATTATATCGATGGTATTGAAAGCTTTCATCTGATTTAGCAAACTATCATAATAAACTTGATCCATTCATTTAGTATATTGTAACGTTTTCATGTTTAGGGAGTAGTACTCAGGGAGACGGTGTTGAATTCTCAAAATGTTTGTTTTATTTGAAACTACAGAGAATTCTTGTCAGGTGCCGGAATTCACGGCACCAAAATAATAATCCTACGGTTTGTCTTGGCACTTTCACTGCATATTCTCTCCGGTCACAGCTCACACGCTTGCTCAGTCACACCCACAGTTTCTCATTCAAGTTCAGCGCTGGACTGTCTCCAGTCCCTAGGCTCATGCACCCCCTTATTATATAACCTCCTGTCGTTTCCCGTCGCTGTCCGGCTCATCAACCGTCACATCCATGCTCTGCAACCCCCGCAAACAACAACACACATTCTCCCCACTCATACACTGAAACAAAAACACATTGGAAAGTGCCCAGCCTTTTAAAGTAGAGATATCAAAAAACACAAGCCAAGTTTCAAGAAACCAATTGGGGCAACCTTGGCTAGAACCAGGCAAATAGGTACAACTGTCAAAGCGGTGGGGGTCAAGGTTGCCCCAGTTTAATATTATTATTATTATTATTATTATTATTATTATTATTATTATTATTATTATTATTATTATTATTTATTTCTTAGCAGACACCCTTATCCAGGGTGACTTACAATTGTTACAAGATATCACATTATTTTTACATACAATTACATTGTTTTTTTACAAATTATTTTTACATACAATTACCCATTTATACAGTTGGGTTTTTACTGGAGCAATCTAGGTAAAGTACCTTGCTCAAGGGTACAGCAGCAGTGTCCCCCACCTGGGATTGAACCCACGACCCTCCAGTCAAGAGTCCAGAGCCCTAACCACTACTTAAATGTCTAAGAGACACAAATGGCAAAATCATAGATGAAGAAAAAAAAATAGCAAATATATTAAATGATTACTTTTCACAGGTTTTTACAAAGGAGGACACAGACAACATGCCCCACATGTCGACCTGTTCCTATCCAATTTTAAATAACTTTAGCATAACAGAGGCAGAAGTGTTAAAGGGACTAGGAGCTCTTAAAATAAACAAATCCCCTGGGCCGGATGAGATCCTCCCAATAGTACTCAAAGAAATGAAAGAAGTTATTTACAAACCGCTAACCAAGATCATGCAACAGTCTCTTGACACAGGGGTTGTACTGACAGACTGGAAAATTGCAAACGTAATACCGATCCACAGAAAGGGAGACAAAACCGAACCAAGTAACTACAGACCAATAAGCCTGACTTCTATTATATGTAAACTTATGGAAACTATAATAAGATCTAAAATGGAAAATTACCTATATGGTAACAATATCCTGGGAGACAGTCAACATGGTTTTAGGAAAGGGAGATCGTGTCTAACTAACCTGCTTGACTTTTTTGAGGATGCAACATTGACAATGGATAATTGCAAAGCATACGACATGGTTTATTTAGATTTCCAGAAAGCTTTTGACAAAGTCCTGCATAAAAGATTAATTCTCAAACTGAACGCAGTAGGGATTCATGGAAATGCATGCACATGGATTAGGGAGTGGTTAACATGTAGAAAACAGAAAGTACTGATTAGAGGAGAAACCTCAAAATGGAGCGAGGTAACCAGTGGTGTACCACAGGGATCAGTATTAGATCCTCTGCTATTCCTAATCTACATTAATTCTGGTATAGTAAGCAAACTTGTTAAATTTGCAGACGACACAAAAATAGGAGGAGTGGCAAACACTGTTGCAGCAGCAAAGGTCATTCAAAATGATCTAGACAGCACTCAGACCTTGGCAGACACATGGCAAATGACATTTAATACAGAAAAGTGTAAAGTATTGCATACAGGCAAATAAAAATGTGCATTATAAATATCATATGGGAGATACTGAAATTGAAGAAGGGAACTATGAAAAAGACCTAGGAGTTTATGTTGACTCAGAAATGTCTTCATCTAGTCAATGTGGGGAAGCTATAGAAAAGGCAACAAGATGCTCGGATATATTATGAGAAGTGTTGAATTTAAATCAAGGGAAGTAATTTTAAAACTTTACAATGCATTATTAAGACCTCACCTAGAATATTGTGTTCAGTTCTGGACACCTTGTTACAAAAAGGATATTGCTGCTCTAGAAAGAGTAAAAAGAAGAGCAACCAGAATTATCCCGGGTTTAAAAGGCATGTCGTATGCAGACAGGCTAAAAGAATTGAATCTATTCAGTCTTGAACAAAGAAGACTACGCGGCGATCTGATTCAAACATTCAAAATCCTAAAAGGTACAGACAATGTCGACCCAGAGGACTTTTTTGACCTGAAAAAAGAAACAAGGACCAGGGGTCACAAATGGAGATTAGATAAAGGGGCATTCAGAACAGAAATTAGGAGGCACTTTTTTACACAGAGAATTGTGAGGGTCTGGAACCAACTCCCCAGTAATGTTGTTGAAGCTGACACCCTGGGATCCTTCAAGAAGCTGCTTGATGAGATTCTGGGATCAATAAGCTACTACAACCAAACGAGCAAGATGGGCTGAATGGCCTCCTCTCGTTTGTAAACTTTCTTATGTTCTTCTTATGTTCCACACTGCTGCCCAATTGTTTCTACTAGGCTTCTGTTTTTCATGCGTTTGATCCACTTTTATTGTGCCTGAAAAACACAAGCCAAGTTAATTTTTGTGTGCGACTAGTCCATTTTAAAATATCACTAAATCGTTTAATATAAATGATACACACGTCCATATAAATGTGTTCCCCAGTATATTTCCATTTTACTAAACAAATTGTGGATAAGTGTGCCTGGGGTCTGCAAAAAAATACATTGGGAGAAAGAGGAGAAGGACATTTTTTACCTTACTTTGGTGACTTATTTCTCTTGCTGTATGACAGGTATTGACTTTTTTGTCGTACATTTTAAGAGTGTTGGGAACAACAAATTAAAAGTAAAATGGTGCTTTTGGCTGACTTACTTTTTCTGTGCCAATATGCTGAAAACACGTAAACTATCCTTGCAGTATAGACGGCAGCAGGAGATTGAATGCTTAGTTAGAGAAAGGAGACAGCTGAGGAAGTAATGGAGAAGAGCAGAACAACGTCAGAAGGAGGGACTCAATTTGTTACAAAGGGTCATAAAAGACAAGCTTGCAACATTGCGCAGAGCTGAGCGCCTACGGAAACGCTACAAAAAGCGCGCGAGAATGAACTTTTATAAAGACCCATTCAAATTTGTAAAGAAGTTATTCACCAGTGAGAAAAATGGCACACTAAAAGCATCTAAGTTTGAGCTGGAGAGATATTTGGAGGAAACACATACAGATTCAAAAAGGCAGGAGCCTATGTCAATTCCTTCAGACATCCCACCTATCAGTCCACCAGAATACCAAATGGAGGACTGTGCACCTAAATGGAAAGAAGTAGAGCAAGCTGTGAAAAAAGCAAGGGCGTCATCATCTCCAGGGCCTAATGGAGTTCCGTACAGAGTGTACAAGAGTGCTTCAGGAGTGCTACGAATCCTGTGGAAATTGATGAAAGTGGCATGGGAAAAACAGGTTGCACCAAGAGCATGGCGCCGAGCAGGTGGAGTCTTTATACCAAAAGAAAAAGATTCTACATGCATCAGTCAGTTTCACCCTATTTCCCTATTAAACATAGAAGGCAAAATTTTCTTCAGCATTATTGCTCAAAGATTGTCAACTTACCTATTAAAGAACTGCTTCATTGACACTTCAGTACAAAAAGCTGGCATTTCAGGTTTCCCAGGATGCTTAGAACACATCAATGTGATCTGGCAACAAACTCAGCTAAAAAGGAGAGGAAGGAGCTCCGTGTGACATTTCTGGATTTGGCTAATGCATATGGTTCAGTGCCACATGAACTTCTTTGGGCAACATTTGATTTTGTCACTGTACCGATGAAGCAGGAAGAGAGGATGAGGTGTGTAAAGGCCATTTCCCAGGCCAAGCAGGGAGAACAGATGAGATGGGAGAGTGTGGAACAACGCAAGATCGGCTGGCAAGACCTATGGACAATGGAATAGAGCAGGATCGGTTTCCTCATCAGGTCAACATATGATGTTCTCCCATCACGACAGAACCTAAACCTCTGGGTATGAGAGGATCCCTCATGTCCTTTGTGTTCATCATCTGCAACATTAAGGCACATTTTGACAGGATGTAAGGTGGGTCTTAGCCAAGGATGGTTTACTTGGCTCCATGACCAGGTGGCCTTAGCATTGGAAGACAAGCATAACATGACCAATAAGTTGCCACCTGTTCCATCAAAACATTACACCCAAAAGACAACATTCCTCCGTCCAGAACAGCAACCACCAAGAAAAGGTGTTAAAACCAATCCTCGCTCAGGACAACTGGAAGCTGCTAGAGACTGGAAAATGCTGGCAGATGTTGGTCAACGGCTTATTTTTCCACCTGAGATGCCATCACTAACCTTCGACCAGATATTGTCTTTTTCACCTGGTAGAGTTAGCAGTGCCATGGGAGGATGCTGTAGATGAGGCGTATGAGAGGAATAAACTTTGGTACGCTCAACTAGCCGCTGAAGCGGAACAGCGAGGATGGAGAGTCCGGATTTACCCAGTGGAGGTGGGTTGTCGAGGATTTGTGGCACACTCTACAACTCGGTTTCTCAGAGACGTCGGATTCAATGGCCAAGAGTTGCGTCGCACAGTGAAGAACTTATCTGAAGCAGCAGGGAGCAGCAGCAACTGGCTGTGGTTGAGACGGAAAGATTCTGGTTGGGGATCTCAAGCACAATAGAAAGAAAGAATGCCAGGACTCCAGAATCACCGTCAAGCCCTCTTGAGGTGTCATGGGCTAGTCGACGAAACACCAAGGATGGAAGGTGCCCACTTGAAGACCCCAGAGATGTACCCTACTTAGCTCAATCCAGATGGTTGTTATGATGATGCGCTGGGGAGGAAAAATAAGCTGGTCCCTGGAGCCAGCATTACACTTCAGCCATCAGCACCAGGATGACATCTATATCATCAGATGGAAGGAAACGTAAATGGATGGAGATGCAGATGGATCACATTAGTTTACTGTAAAGCTACGTCTTAGTTGATGCTTATCTTAGCGAGAGTCGAGTTCAAATCAGCATGAAGCTTTAACATCTACTCTCACGTAATGGAAATCAACCTGTGCTGTGAAACTAGGGCAAAATTGCTCTGCATAATATTTTAGTTGCTCTTATAGAGCTGGTGTAGTCGGATTACTGCACGCCGTAGCGGTGGTTTTAGCCTGAGCATAGTTGTTCGGCTACTTACGGATACAAACAAATCGCCTGAGTCCAGGTAAGTACTTTATGAAAATAGTCCCTAGTTCTTTAACCAACTATCTACCCAGCACCAAATCATATTTTCCAAACATAAATATTTATATGTTATTCTTTGCGTTTAGTTCTCTACTGGAATAACCAATCTTGACTTACAAGCCCTTATGAAATCACAGTTATAATAACCAAACAAAGCTCTGATGTTCTTTTTGTGCCACTGTTTATTATTGAAAGTTGCAAGGAAATGGTCTGTGAGTACTGAACCAGATATTACTTACCTTCCTGATTCTTTCAACCTGTGTAAGTCTGACCTCTTTAAGGACATTATTATGCAGTATAGCAGCCTGACATTTAGAGAAACAAAACTTGAATCCCTCAGAGAGAAGTTTTGAAAAAAAAAAACACAACTGATTTGACAGCTCACACTCTTGGGAAGGGATATTGTGGGTAACATTAAGGACTAAATGCCTCCAAAGTCCTTTATCACTGCTGGTCCCAAGACAGCAACTCTAGGCCTGGGCATTGCATTCTGCCATGGAGGCAGCTGCGAGTATGACAGTATTATGAAAAATTGCAACTGTTGAATGGTGAATTGTTACACCGTTGATGACAGTATTGCAAATTACTGTTGAAATTAACACAAGGGACAAGGACAGGGGCAGTGTAAAAAAATGTGTTGCAGAGTTAAGAAACCTTGAATACATTTTTTGATATATTTTTCATTTGTAACTTTAGTTATATAGAAACAAAACTGTACAAGGATTTTAGTCACCCCTTTAATATCATTATTTTAGGCACAGTTGTCGGCATGCATAACCCCCGCTTTGTTCGTGCTTGTTTTTGTTCACAGCGCAATGTATTTGCATTATCTTATATTCACGATAATACAATACAATACAGTACACCCTCAATCTACAATCTAATTGGTACAAAATCAGGCCAGAGGGGTAGATATTACAGGCCTATCTAAAGACTGCTGCACTTCAAGTGTTTTTGCACCAGGGGTTTACTGCCCCACTTTTAACATCACTAAATACAAATACAGTCTTTTAAATATATATATATATATATATATATATATATATATATATATATATATATATATATATATATATATATATATATTTAAAAACTCTAGCGTCTGTGAGCTTGTCCAGGTGATTTTAAAAACCTTCAATTCTATTAGTAACCATGTTGATTTTCCTCCTCCTTGAAAAAGTGGTAAGTTAATCATAGTAGGGGTAGTTTTCAAGGGAAGTTAGCCAGGTTGTCCAATTATTCATCTGCCAATACATTTTCCCAAAATGTATTGTCACATGTCTGCTGTATAATTTTCAATAAATACATATTAACTTATTTTATATCTTGTATTTACAACTTGTTTACAACATGGAGCAAAAAAACAAACAATTATATATATATATATATATATATATATATATATATATATATATATATATATATATATATATATTATACAATCGTAATTTAAATTGTTTTGATCATCAATACATGATTAAATTACGTCTTGTACCAATATTAACATCAAAAGCATTATTCAAAAGAATATATGCAGAATAGACCATTTCAAAACAACCCTGAAACTGGGTTGTGATGTTTGCGTGGTGGCTTTAAAAATACCTGGACACATGCACCAGTTTGTAGTGGCTATTAGCATATGCAACTCCTGTTGTTTGTGTACTTATTCTAAGCATGTGCCTTTTACAAAGCAGAACACAAGAGACTTGTTTTGTAAGATTAATGAAGGTCACCAAAATTCTCAGAAGTATTCTGATAATTAAGGCTTTGTTTATCAAAAACAAGTTATATTAAGAGCAAAAAGATTCATGGTAATTATTCATAATCTTAACAATTCAAGTGTAGCCACCTCATTTGTGCATTTAATTCTTCTTGTTAATGTTTTGCATAAATCTGCATAATTACTTGAGTTGCCTGTTGTAATTTTGACAGCTACTCAGTTCATGTGCACCAAAGTATATCGAAAGCTTGATGTACTGAATATTTATAACTGTACGTATAGTCCAAAAAAAAAATTCAAGAAGATTTTCGTTTTTTATTACGTTGACATGGTATGCTTAGTGATATGGTCAAAAAATGGGCATTTAACAACACTATATCATCTAAATAAATGTTATAATATCGTGGATAATCTCTCTTCTTGCAGTAAAAGTATTTTTGTTCCAGCTGTAAAATCTTGGCTTCCACTGTATACAGCTATGGCCAAAAGTTTTGCATCACCCTAGATAATTTTGCTTCATACAGTCGAATGAAACCTGCTGAATAATATTACGTTAACATATTAAATGACATGCTGCTTTGTAGTTTTCCATATAGTAAATGAAAAACCGACAAATTATAAAAATGTGAAATTTCAACATCTATCATGATATACTGTACTACTATTATGGCTTCCCCTAGACATTTGCAATATCATTTTGTAGTTTCTTTGATTACATGGTGTTAAATAAAAGATCTAAATGATGTTCATGTAGGTTTTTTTTTAAAATTACATCTCGATCCTAAATTTCTAGGTGATGCAAAACTTTTTTTTTACCATAGCTGTGCATGTGTTTAATTTTACATAGTTAAACATGATAATTTTATCATATATATATATAGTGGAACGTTGCATATCCGACCGTCACATAACCGCCCTGATCAATTAACCACCTCACTAAATAAATAAATAAATATTAAAAGTAGGCTACAAGAGTAATGGCATTGGCAACAAATGCAGCTTCCGCAATGGAAATAGAAAGAAAGCATTATAGCAATCAGCCTTTTGGTGCGTTCCCCTTTAAGAGAGACGGGCTGTGTGCGTGTGTCAGTCAGCTGTGTGTAGCAGTGACGTTTCAATACACGAGTCGAGAAAGCTTTTTTTGTGCAATGTGTCTATATGATGGAGCGCACGCTTGCAGATATTGACAAGGTGTTGTTGTAGCAGTGTGGAGTAGTGGTTAGGGCTCTGGACTCTTGACCGGAGGGTCGTGGGTTCAATCCCAGGTGGGGGACACTGCTGCTGTACCCTTGAGCAAGGTACTTTACCTAGATTGCACCAGTAAAAACCCAACTGTATAAATGGGTAATTGTATGTAAAAATAATGTGTAACAAATAATGTAATTGTATGTAAAAAATAATGTGATATCTTGTAACAATTGTAAGTCACCCTGGATAAGGGTGTCTGCTAAGAAATAAATAATAATAATAATAAATTAATTTGAATTAAACAAAGCAAGCTTCATAAACGCTTGAATGCTTACCGGCCGTTTGTTTAAAATAGCCAAAGCAATATTCAAACCGAGCTGCTTATCGGCTGTTGGCAATATCAAGAAAGAGCACAAAGAACTGTGACAGAGATATTAAGAAAACAGAACCAGGGAGGCGGGGACTTTTAGAGTTAAGAAAGAAGCCATCAGTTGCAGGTTACTGTTTACAGTTTGATTTGTATTTTTTTTTTTTTTAAAAGCTTTGCGTGGAGATGGCTTATAGCAAACCGCATAGCAACGCTGAGTATTTGTAGCCTAATTAATCTCATTTGTGTTTGCTTACTTTTAAAGCAAAACATTTCCTTATGTTTAAAGCAGTTTGCATGTTGTTTTTGTTCACTAACCTATTTATGGATGTGTAAATGCTTTTTCTATATATGTTCACAAATCCAACTTTTTCACATATCCGCCTATACCCCAGTCCACAGGGGGTTGGATATGCGATGTTGTACTGTGTATGTAATGTGTGTGATCCAGGCAACAGAGTGCACAGGTAACCATTCTAAATACAGGTAGTTTGTTATGTAATAATCTGGATGCAAATTGATTATGGCCATGTACTGCATATCATAGTTTGGAGTTTACATGATCTTCTACTGACCTCTTGTAGTACATTGACAGTACTGTTACTTTTAATAGATAGTTACAGATTTAAAATATGCAACAAGAACAGTGGTTTAAGAAATTACATTTTGAATGAAGTCAGGCCTGTTAACTGTGTGACATGAACTCTAATATTGCACTTTTTAAATTAATACCAAAACTATGTAATTAATTCCTGTTTTACACCATCAAAACTAAAAAAAAATAGTATAAGTGGCAGTAGGCCTTCACACTCGCTACACTATCATATGTGCAAACCTCTATTCCCTCGATAAAAATACTTATTATGTTATTAACAATAGTTGATGAGTAACCCATGGGTGTGACAGTAAGTACTCATTTCAGTTATCATGAAATATATAACTTAACCTAGACCCATCAGATGTGATTATGTGGGCCCTGAAACTAAATGTATCCACCTCGCTAGATGCAATTAATTGATTACTGTCACATCTTGGTTGCTGAGCTTAAGTGTTGAGAATTTATAGTTTTAGTTCATTAAAATGAAATGTAACATTCACTGTGACATACAGTACATACTATTATGTTCAACCTTCTTTATTTTTCAGTACCCCATTTCCCTCTCTGGTAATAATACTCTGTGTGCTGTATCAAAAAGCATTAGTGCAAAATAAATGCAAATGCAAGGCACTTAATGGTAAATTAATGCTGTTTATAATTTTAATTTATCATTTAGTCTAGGTAAATAGGAAAAAGGTATGGGGGGGCATTGACTCAGGCAGGGGTGAAATAACAGGCATTATTAACATTAGGTAGGTAGATTACTTTTACAATTAGATACTGTGGCAAAGTGCCCCCCCCCGTGTATATTGTATGTTACGTGTTGTGTGTAAATGTTGGTGTATAGGCATTGGTACACGGGATATAAGCGGGTCTGTGTTTCACGTGTATTTAAAAATGTAGATTTGTATTTAGGCACGAGGATGGCACAAATCACTTCACGTGCTGGTTAAAATGTAATGTGTGGTCACGGGAGTACACTTAATTAATTCACGTGCAGTTGTACCGAGATTCCAATTGAATGATTGACTAGCAATCGAGTCTCGTACAACTGCATAAAAGCTGCATGTTTTCACCACCGGGTGGTGTGTTCGGTGAGTGGAGAACGGAGAGAGAGGAGATATAAATAATTGCTATCGCGTGCTGGTAGGACCAGCACGATACTTGTTTGTTTAGAAGCTCACCGTGTTTGTCTGTGTAGTCCGTTTTTTGTTTACCTGTTTATTTTGGCGAATGTGCCGTGTCCTGTGTTTTTTGTGTTTGTTACAACCGTTTATTTTCTGGCTGTCTGTTTATTTATTAAATGCTGAGCGAAAGCATTCGCTCAGCTCCACCAAACTCCACCTCTCTGTTGTTTATTTCCTGGCTCTGGTCTGACGCCACCCACTCC